>CAUOFW020002859.1:456443-586805 GCA_963454935.2 Ilex paraguariensis
TCTATGCCCAGTCTTTTGGCAACAACTACAAAAATTTTATTGAAGAGATGAGAGTTGGTGAATGATATGAAGATATCTTGTGAAAATTTAATGAAGAAAATCTAAGGAGATGTGGAATAAGGTAGAGTTATATGGTTTTTTTTTTGTTGATATAATTAGATGGTTGAGATATGGGCAGAGAATAGTGGCTGGCTTGATGATAAATATTTGCTAAAGATTTGGAAAAAGCTTTTCCCCAAAAGGTTAGGGTAGATGACAATGAGGACAGCATTGAGAAAAGGCGATCTTGGGTAGGAAGGGAGAAAGACAGGTTCGGGGAGGGTGTGACTGATTAGAGTGGAGATCTTGAAGAGGGTACCAGTGGACAGGATTGGTAGTTGTGGAATCAAAACTGTCACTATCGTAGGGTGATGGCAGATCAAATAGTTATCTGTGCAGGGGCCAAAGTTGATATTTAATGTTAAAGTGTGCTCTTGTAGCTCAGTTGCTTTGAGCACCCGTTTAGTTAGCGGGAGGTCTTGAGTTCAACTCTCAACGAGGGCAAGTTACACTCTATTTTTATTGATTTTGTTTTGCTGTTATATGGAGAGACAGTTTATTGGTCTTTTCTTTTGCTTCTTGTAATTTTGATTGTGAATAAATAAAATTGTTTGTTTCTTTTTTAAAAAAAAAAGATATTTAATGTTAAAGCTTACCGAAAATCTTAGCCATTCTGTGTGGAACTAAGAGTTTATGTGAAGAAATTATTCAAGGGGGCATAAGTATTAACTATAGTAAGGCTCATATTAAAAATATACTCGTATACCTTGGGCTTAAAAGGAACTTCCGAAACCTAGCGAATGCAAAAAAAACATATTAGTAATAAAACATATCCTCGCTATGTCGAGGTTTATTGAAAAGAAAAAAAAAGATTAATGATGCAAAAAAAAGGTGCGGTAGTTTTCCTTTTTTCTTTTTGTCTTAGTGTGTGCTTCAATTTTATTGTTGCAATTTATTTATTAAATTTCCTTTAATTTTCGGATACCCCTTAATCAATCCAGCAATTGGGCACGAGCCTCCAGATTTAATAAAGAGAACAAGTAAAGCACCAAATGCCTTTAACTCCGTTGATATGTGTCATTATTCTGCTGCAGAGACCTGTTGAAGGACCTGCCGGAACGAAGCAGGATTTGAGAAGCTTTAAATTAATATTGGAATATATAAAAGCATTGCCTGTAAGTGTTAATGTAGCTTTCCTGGTAATTTGTTTCTTGAACAAACCACTGGTTGCTGTTTCCTACTTATGTCATACTTGTTATAGGCATATCATACTCAAATTACATGTGCTGCACATGAGACCCTCCTGTTCTGAACCAACCCAGGGGTTTGGGGTTGGGTAAAACCGTAAAGCTATATTTCCCATCTGTTGAGTTAAATGCAGTTTGGCATTCTACCTCCGGGCTGTAGAGCTTGTGCCTTGTAGTGACGCTAATAAGTAAGATTGATTGTCATGAGACTATGAGAATCAAATTCTTGGCATTAGTTGTATTCTTATTCATGACAGTTTCTCCTTTTTTTGTTCACACTCTAGTTTAAGTGGGTCCATGACTATCTAAGATATGCTTGCTTCCTACGAAACACAGACATGGACACGAACAAGACACTCCGACACAAAACTTTTCAAAGAAGTAGGACATGGATAAGTTGAAGGACACACTAAATATTATGTATTTATTTGTTCACATGTAGATGATCAAATTGTAAAATATACAGTCCGGTAAGGATCAAAGTATCATTTCGAAATGTTCAAAATATCCGAAATGTTTCCGTTTGAAGTAGACCAAAATAAATCAGTGATGGAATCGAAATTTTAATACTTCGACATGTTCCATAATGTTTCAAAATGTTTTGTTATATTTCAATACATTTGTACAATTATTTCGGAAAGTTTCAATGTATTTCAAGATATTTTAGTATATCTTAACTAATATTTTGAAAAAATAATTCTTAAATTTTTTATTTTTTTCATTCTATTTTTTAAACGGGTCAAAACATTTTCGAAATACGTCGAAACGTTTTCGTTTCCTAGGTGACAGAAATAATGCACCAAAACAAAATTTTGATCCTTGCGCTTAGATTTCACCAACTTCGTGTTCACTTCAATGGAATCTTGTTAAAGCAAATCAAAGGTGAACCTTAGTACAACTTTGGACTTTTCTGATTCAATATGATACAAATTCACCATAAACATTCATGATTCAAAAATGAATGACACTACAATTTCAAAATTTCAAAAATATTCTATTTTTTTAACTCTTCTGTTCATTTGATTTTAAAGAGCTCTACTTTCATAGCCCAATTTTCATCAAATTACTTTGGGTAAATTTCACCCACAACCCGTGATATTTGACTAATTGACAAGGAGATCTCCTTATATTATAAAACTAGCATGGCGATCACCTATTGGCGTCAAAAAATATCCGGTGTCAATTACTTTTTTGTACTTAATTCATTTTAAAAATAGTAAGAAGAATTTAAATACAAAAAAAAGTAAAATAAAATAAATAATAATATGACTAAACCAATTACCCATGACCTTCATATCTCTCTCCCTCTTTGGAGACTTCCTCGCAACCACTTTCCCCCACCCCTTCCTCCACTTGCCACATCATCCCCACCTTGTTACCCCGACCCAAACCACCATGTCCACCACCCCAAATTCGGATCTCTCCCACCACACTAGCCTCACCCCATTACCCCTGCCCCAACCCCTTCTACCCATCCCTAGCCAAACCAATAACAACTTTTTTCGACTGTTTAGCTTCCACCACAACCGTCCTANTATTCTCTTTGTATATAATTTTTTGTTTGTATCAAAAATTATGTCTATATCCCGTGTTCATCTAGTGATTATAAATTTTGTTTTTTATATTATAGTTTTGATCCATACCTGTTTAAAATTACAAAAATAATTTTATTTATGACGTTACTTGAAAAGTTTTAAAAAATTTGAGAAAAAATAGGTCTAAACATATCCCCGGTATTTTGGTCGCGTGTCCTAAGTGTGATAGCCACCTATCCCCAACGTTTATTAAAGGTTTTTGATTTAAAAATAATAAAAAACTATGTTCGTGTCCGTGTCTGTGTCCGTATCCATGTCCTTGCGTCACAAACTCCATAATATAGTTGATCATGTTTAANAGTTTCAATGTATTTCAAGATATTTTAGTATATCTCAACTAATATTTTGAAAAAATAATTCTTAAATTTTTTATTTTTTTCATTCTATTTTTTAAACGGGTCAAAACATTTTCGAAATACGTCGAAACGTTTTCGTTTCCTAGGTGACAGAAATAATGCACCAAAACAAAATTTTGATCCTTGCGCTTAGATTTCACCAACTTCGTGTTCACTTCAATGGAATCTTGTTAAAGCAAATCAAAGGTGAACCTTAGTACAACTTTGGACTTTTCTGATTCAATATGATACAAATTCACCATAAACATTCATGATTCAAAAATGAATGACACTACAATTTCAAAATTTCAAAAATATTCTACTTTTTAACTCTTCTGTTCATTTGATTTTAAAGAGCTCTACTTTTATAAACCAATTTTCATCAAATTACTTTGGGTAAATTTCACCCACAACCCGTGATATTTGACTNTTTTTTTAACTCTTCTGTTCATTTGATTTTAAAGAGCTCTACTTTCATAGCCCAATTTTCATCAAATTACTTTGGGTAAATTTCACCCACAACCCGTGATATTTGACTAATTGACAAGGAGATCTCCTTATATTATAAAACTAGCATGGCGATCACCTATTGGCATCAAAAAATATCCGGTGTCAATTACTTTTTTGTACTTAATTCATTTTAAAAATAGTAAGAAGAATTTAAATACAAAAAAAAAGTCAAATAAAATAAATAATAATATGACTAAACCAATTACCCATGACCTTCATATCTCTCTCCCTCTTCGGAGACTTCCTCGCAACCACTTTCCCCCACCCCTTCCTCCACTTGCCACATCATCCCNATATCATTTCAAAATGGTCAAAATATCCGAAATGTTTCCGTTTGAAGTAGACCAAAATAAATCAGTGATGGAATCGAAATTTTAATACTTTGACATGTTCCATAATGTTTCAAAATGTTTTGTTATATTTCAATACATTTGTACAATTATTTCGGAAAGTTTCAATGTATTTCAAGATATTTTAGTATATCTTAACTAATATTTTGAAAAAATAATTCTTAAATTTTTTATTTTTTTCATTCTATTTTTTAAACGGGTCAAAACATTTTCGAAATACGTCGAAACGTTTTCGTTTCCTAGGTGACAGAAATAATGCACCAAAACAAAATTTTGATCCTTGCGCTTAGATTTCACCAACTTCGTGTTCACTTCAATGGAATCTTGTTAAAGCAAATCAAAGGTGAACCTTAGTACAACTTTGGACTTTTCTGATTCAATATGATACAAATTCACCATAAACATTCATGATTCAAAAATGAATGACACTACAATTTCAAAATTTCAAAAATATTCTACTTTTTTAACTCTTCTGTTCATTTGATTTTAAAGAGCTCTACTTTCATAGCCCAATTTTCATCAAATTACTTTGGGTAAATTTCACCCACAACCCGTGATATTTGACTAATTGACAAGGAGATCTCCTTATATTATAAAACTAGCATGGCGATCACCTATTGGCGTCAAAAAATATCCGGTGTCAATTACTTTTTTGTACTTAATTCATTTTAAAAATAGTAAGAAGAATTTAAATACAAAAAAAAGTAAAATAAAATAAATAATAATATGACTAAACCAATTACCCATGACCTTCATATCTCTCTCCCTCTTTGGAGACTTCCTCGCAACCACTTTCCCCCACCCCTTCCTCCACTTGCCACATCATCCCCACCTTGTTACCCCGACCCAAACCACCATGTCCACCACCCCAAATTCGGATCTCTCCCACCACACTAGCCTCACCCCATTACCCCTGCCCCAACCCCTTCTACCCATCCCTAGCCAAACCAATAACAACTTTTTTCGACTGTTTAGCTTCCACCACAACCGTCCTACAAAACCCATAAATGAGCACGAATCAAACACTCATCTCACCACCAGCCCTAGATTTGAAAACTCCAGGTCCTTGATCTTCAATCGATCGTCAACTTTACTCAAAGGAGGAATTAGATCCCAAATCTATTGCGTGAAGGTGGTGCGTAGAACCGGATCCTCTCTCTCTCTTTCTTTAATTTGCTACTTAAAGGTGGTGCATAGAATCGGATCCCCTCTCTCTCATCTATTGCATGAAGGTGCTAATTTGTGGCTTTGGGTGGTTTGATTTGGTGAACGATTTCTGGTTTTGTGGTAGATGGACAACTAGAGGTGGTTGTGGTGGTAGTTTTGAGAGAGAATGTAATGATTTTGATTTTGAAGTAGAAGTGGTCGGATGTTTTTGATTTCCCATGGATGGGTGACAGAATTGGCTTTTCCCACTTTTTTCATGTTCTCAGTTGAGAACATACCCTTAATTGATTTTTGTTTGCAAATGAACATATAGGGGTCAATACCACTTATGGGTAACTTGGTTCCTCCTTCTTTTACACTATAGTTGTGTGTTGGTCCACACTTGACGCTTTGAGCTAGACAGCTATGATGAGCTAGCTCCAAAAAATGAACTCTTAGTTGGATGACTGCATGCATCTAAAACAGAATGCTTACGACCCCGTTTCTCCATCTTTACCATTTGACGACTTTCCTTCATTTGTCTTCTTTCAACCTCATCAACTTCATCCTCTTCAATGTCATTCTCATTGTCATCATCATTCTAGTTGTAGAGGTCTTCATCACGTAAAAGATTGAATGAGTCATTCTTTTCTCTTTTTCACAACAACTCTTTACTTAGCGCATTTATTAAGATATTTTAAAAGTAGCAACATTTTTTTGGGTGCACTTGGGCATCCTTCCACCTTTCCACTTGTCCGGATACAATTGCAATGTATTGTTTTAGTTTTGTTATACCACCAGGTGTTCTATGTATTATTTTTGAACAATAATTGCACTTTACAATTCTTCAGTCATTGCCAACAGGTGTTGTATGTTCTCAACCAATGTTACGTTGTTTTGGAGCCATTTTACAAAAAATAAAAAAGCAAATGTCACTAAATTTTTAAACTTTCAATAAATTTAAGTTAAAAAAAAATACAAGTGTATATATATGATTCAATTTATAGCTTTAAAAATGACTATCTAATTATAAAAATATTTTGTACATTTAATCATTTAGTGTATATCTAACTACAAATTATATGTATTTTGTCTATTATGGACATCGAATAATTAAATCTTCCATTACACATACAAAAGAAAACTTCATAAAGTTTTTTTTAANATGTATATCTAACTACAAATTATATGTATTTTGTCTATTATGGACATTGAATAATTAAATCTTCCATTACACATACAAAAGAAAACTTCATAAAGTTTTTTTTAATAGTTAAGTTCTAATTAAATTATATAATAAATAATAGAAAATATATAATTAGAAGAATTGGACCAAAAAATCGACACGGTGGGTCTTAGTTTGAGACCTTCGTGAGAGTGAGAGAGAAGGTATTGGGGGGTAATTGGGAATATAAAAAAAAAGGAAAAAAAATGTGAAACCTACAGTTGGTCTCGGTTTGACTTGAGAAAAAATGAAAAACAAAAACAAAAACAAAAACAAATCTTTAAAGTTAAAATCGACAATGGACTTGGTTTTAGAGACCTCCATGAGTGAGAGAGAGAAAGAAAGAAAGAAAGAAATGGAGATTAAGTCCTTGAAAAAAAAAAAAAAAAACTTAAATTCTAGGTCTCAGTCTCAGATAGAGATTTCGTCGACACTTGACAGTCTGACGCAACCGAGAGAGAGAGAGAGAGAGAGAGAGACTTTGGATCTGGGCTAGTCTGATAACACGAGATAGAGNAGAAAGAAAGAAAGAAATAGAGATTAAGTCCTTGAAAAAAAAAAAAAAGAACTTAAATTCTAGGTCTCAGTCTCAGATAGAGACTTCGTCGACACTTGACAGTCTGACGCAACCGAGAGAGAGAGAGAGAGAGACTTTGGATCTGGGCTAGTCTGATAACACGAGATAGAGATGGAGATGTGGGGCTAAGGACCTAGGGTTTGTGCTGGAAAGAAGAAGAGGAAGATGGGGTTGTCTATGAACTCTGGACTACAATGTTTTACATGTATGTTGTATGTGTTGCTATAATTTAGCAAATACTCATCTGTTTACATAATGGGAATAGGGGGGAAAGGGTTTTATTTCTAGGGTTCGGATCTACATAAAATTATAAATTGCATGTGAAATTATATGTGGGTTTTGATTTCTGAAAGGCTGATCTATTATATCATCTTTTTGTCCTATTTTTTGGCATGTTATCTGCTGTGTTGGTCCTCTTCTATTATCTCTTTTTTCTTTTTTCTTTTGCATGTGCTTTGGTTTGATGGTGTTGTGTGAATCAATCAATTCGAATTGGATACAAATCGGCCATTTAACCGAGTTTTACCGAGTCGACCCAAGTTGAAACCGATTCAAAGGAGTCTCAGAATATTTCCATATCGTTTCTCGGTTTCATATTGATCTCAATCAATACTTTGAATTGTGTTTGCAATGGCGCTGGTAGTGTATTGTTGGGTTAATTACAAGGTTAATTGCAAAAGGTCGGATTTTGATCTAGGTCATGGATCTTGGGTTTGATTTTGAAATAGGTACGGGTAGGTGAGGATAATTTTGGAATTATAGTACATTATTTAGCTAAGATCATCATTTTCTTTTAGGGTCTCTAGCGTCCGTTATAGGTAAAGGGCATTTATGTTGTATATTTTAAAGGTCAGTGGGTCATCATGCTTTTCTTGTAATTTCAAGGGGTGGGTGAAATTTACCCAATTACTTTCATATAAAAAATTTATTCTCTTTGTATATAATTTTTTGTTTGTATCAAAAATTATGTCTATATCCCGTGTTCATCTAGTGATTATAAATTTTGTTTTTTATATTATAGTTTTGATCCATACCTGTTTAAAATTACAAAAATAATTTTATTTATGACGTTACTTGAAAAGTTTTAAAAAATTTGAGAAAAAATAGGTCTAAACATATCCCCGGTATTTTGGTCGTGTGTCCTAAGTGTGATAGCCACCTATCCCCAACGTTTATTAAAGGTTTTTGATTTAAAAATAATAAAAAACTATGTTCGTGTCCGTATCCATGTCCTTGCGTCACAAACTCCATAATATAGTTGATCATGTTTAAGATTCAATGAATTAAGAAATTGATGAGATTCAGTCTAGTCCAAAACAAGTCAATTTTTTTTGTTATGGGTGGGCTATAATAGGGTTTTTCTATGACGAAATATATATTTTAAATGTCTCCAAGCCAACTTTGTGAAATGAGCCATTGAAAAGGAATAAAAAATAGATAAGAATAGAGTAATGATCCTCTGGTAAGCACCTTGTAGCAATTCCTCGTTCTTTCTATTTTACCACTCAAGTAGCTCAAGTTTTCGATTTGTGTCACTTAGGTCCAATTGAAAAGAGAAGTTTAAATTGACTAACAAAATTGGGAACATACTACTCACGTGGCCACACTTGAGGGGCCACTTTGATCCCTTAAGTTTCCAATTTTTGTCATTTTGCTCTTCAGTTTTTAAAATTTTTACTTTAGTTCTTAAAGTTTTCAGATAATTCCCTTACAAATAGTTTTAAAAATCGATCGTTACAAAGCGTAACAACAGTATCAGTGGCCGCCAAATCTGTTACACCCCAATTAACTATTAAGAAGTTTCTTCAAAACTGAAACGGTCATTATGGTACATGAGCATTATCTTTGTTAAGCTCTTTTAGTTTTTTGGAGTAGATGATTGTGTCCAACACAGAAGGTTTGAAAAAGGAGTCAAATGTAAATCATGTCTGTGGGTGCCAGGTTATTGAACATAGTGAAATCAGGTAGAACAAGCTATTCTACATCTGTTCAGTCAAGTTATTTTTGTTGCATTGTCAACCTGTTGGGTGAAGAGAAGAATGATAAGTGTTTGCTTTGTTGACCATGAGAATGACAAGATTCAACACCCAAGCACTTTGATGATGGGGTGAACTCCACTTTCTCCCGTAGTTTTTAGGTGCTAAAACTTTGTGCTACCAAAAAGCTAACCCAGCCTAATGATGCCATTCTCAGCTCGCGAAGTGAAACTCAATCTCTATTTATTAGTTCATGGCTAAGATGTAGAACTAGATCATATATGGGTTTAAGAGATCTTTACTCTGGAATTCTCATTTTTATATTGCAATTCTTAGTGATTAATTACTCTATAGATTATTTAAGGGAATGCATTATGGGGACACATAGACATGAGTAGATATGTTNCTCTGGAATTCTCATTTTTATATTGCAATTCTTAGTGATTAATTACCCTATAGATTATTTAAGGGAATGCATTATGGGGACACATAGACATGAGTAGATATGTTGACCCATGTGATCTGACTGTTACATATCTCAAAAATAAATTTAAATGGCCGTTAGGGTCTCAAACACTCAACAAACTTGTACAATTTTTTGATTCTTCCTTGAATAATTTTGATAAAGAAATTTAAATTGTACTAGTTGATCAATTTAACACGTCAAAAACATAATGTATAATACCAAAAAAATTTATTATAAGTCACAAAAATTGTGTTTATTTGATTAGTATTTTAAAACATACATTATTAACATTTTAGGGACAAGTGTGAATGCCAAATAAAATTCACATGCCCGGTTTATGTTTCCATTAGGTAATGCCCGTTACACTGTTACCATCATCATTAAAATGGTGGTATTTATAACAATGCCCTCAAGTGTGGTAAAGTGAGACCGCGTGTGACCATTTGTTTTATTCAATTTAGATCACTTTTTTCAATCGAAACAAATTGATTACTTGAGGGACCATTATTTTGTTTTACCCAAAATGATGTTATTGTATTGTCCCGAGATTATTTTGGCCATGTTGTACAAAAGTCACTTGTGACATGCTTTTGAAACCTGTCTTGAGGACTTGGGATGTAATGTTTAGACCAAGCAAATAAAGGAAACAAAGAAGGAAATGTGTGCTTTCTATGTATTACCCTTTTGGATCATGACCTATAACGAAAAACATGGATTTGTGTGCCTATTCCTAAACAAATTACTCACTGCTACTTGATCCCATTTCTTACAAATTTTTTGATAATCAATTGTCTGCAGACTGGGCAGGAAACAGACTTCATCTTAGTTTCATGTACAGGATCAGGGATAGAACTTAACAGAAGGGAGCAGGTTCTGAAAGCCAAGAAGGTTGGTTCTTTCTTCAGCTTTCTCCTTTGTTTAGTATTTTTGCGTTATGACTGACTTTGACGTTGAGATTCCTGTAGGCTGGAGAAGATTCATTGAGGAGATCAGGTCTTGGGTACACAATAATTCGCCCTGGTCCCCTAATGGTAAAATTATTGCTCAATCTTATTGTGCTGTATGGTTGTATTCAGAAGCAACTCAATTAGTGATTGTATTATCAATTTTTTTATTGTGCGTTTGATGTTACAATTCTTGAGTTCAACGAAAAATTGGTTGCTGCCTAAATCTGCTCAGTCAATATCTGACGGTGCTCTTCTTTTGCCAAGTCATGACATNTTCAGAAGCAACTCAATTAGTGATTGTATTATCAATTTTTTTATTGTGCTTTTGATGTTACAATTCTTGAGTTCAACGAAAAATTGGTTGCTGCCTAAATCTGCTCAGTCAATATCTGACGGTGCTCTTCTTTTGCCAAGTCATGACATTTGATGGTGTTAGGGTCCTGTTCTAATATAAAGCCAATTTTGCACCTTGAGTCAGTTTACCTCATTGATTGGTGTGGTGGTTTCTTCCCTCTTTATTCCACATTGTATGAAAAAAAAAAAAAAAAGTTGACGAAATAAATGATCTCATGCCATGCTGCAGTGTCTTTTTGGAGTTACGAATACTTGTCTGTGTATATAAATTTAGGTATTGATGGGGTATCTAGATTAACGGTCACTCTTGTGATGATTTCCACGGAAAAGACATAAAGCATAACCAAGAGATTGGTTCTTTCAGGAAGAACCTGGTGGACAACGTGCTCTCATATTTGATCAGGGAAACAGGATATCTCAGGTGAGATTAATACAATCGTCCCAACTACCAGTATTGCACTCTTGGACCGACTATCCATGCTCACCATCCATCACAAATTTAGGGGATCAGCTGTGCCGATGTGGCAGATATCTGTGTGAAGGCATTGCATGATTCAACTGCAAGGAACAAGAGCTTTGACGTGGGTCACACTTTTTTTTGTTTGCTCTGAAAGCCAAAATTTACTGGATGTTGCTAAGCTATATTTGTTTATGATCAGGTTTGTTATGAATGTGTGGCTGAGCCAGGGAAGGAGCTGTACGAACTGGTAAGCTGCATTTACTGGAGTTTTTGTATGTTGAGATGCAAACTACTCTTCTTTTCTATCTTTTTATTTTGCTTGTTTTACAGATTTTATTTTTTTTGGCTTATTGCCGTTAATATTTGGTTGAGAATCTGCTTTTAGCTTGTAAGGTGTTGAGTTCAAATTGCATATCTATCTTCGTCTTCTCCGTGCAGGTAGCACATTTACCTGACAAAGCGAATAACTATCTGACACCAGCACTCTCCGTTCTAGAGAAGAACACTTGATCACTTCTCTCTCTGTATCTACCCCAATCTGTGATTTTTGTTCTTCCTAAAGTGTATGTGTTGTACATTAGAACATATTTTGGCTGCCTGTTTGTTCAAAATGACTTCCATGATGGATTATCTTAACAGTGGGTGCTGTTCTTTCAGCAAACTAGTGTATAGATAGGTGTACTAGTATGGTTTTGTTTCAGTGTAAACGGCAAGCGTTCTTCAGTGAATTTCAAATGTGCTTAGGTCAGAGATAATATAGGATTATTGTGAGGGGTCTGAATAATTTTCCACCCCATAAAAATGACCTTATTGTCAAGGTGCAAGTTGGTGCACAAATCGCCCCCTCTATGTTTCTCGCAAGTTGTCTATTCACCCTCTCTCGCTTTAATGGGGGAAGAGTCGTCTAGTAAGATATGAGGAGGGTTTGATGGGTTTTTAACACATTATACTATTCCAATCAATAGTGCGGTTGATCTGTGTAATGCCGTAGATAAATTTACTGTCACAACTCAACAAATATATATGGTTAGAGCTATAATTACCTCTATAAAAATTATAATAACAAATTTGATCAAAGACTCATGAAGCTTGTCATTTTAATTTAATTTAATAAAAATTATATTGAGATTTGTCCATCTCCAATTCTTCAAATATTAATTATGGTTCTTCCTTTCTATAAACCAGTTAATTTTTTAGCTGTCATTTTTATGGGTTAATTATAAAATATCCCCTTAAATTTTAGGTCTTGTTTCAATCAGGTCCTGTTAGTTTCAATTGAAACAATTTGTCCCTTTCAAGTTTTTGTAAAACTAAATTAATTGACTTGGTGGATGAAAAATAAAAAAGTTCTAAAATATCCTCAATCTTTAATTATATTTTCTTTTTTCTCTTTGTACAAAATCTCGTGCCCAAATTTGACAGGCCTCTCAAGCCCCATGACTAACTCCAACGAACCCCTCACCCCTATGCCCAGCTCCGACGTANTTAATAGGGGAAGAGTCGTCTAGTAAGATATGAGGAGGGTTTGATGGGTTTTTAACACATTATACTATTCCAATCAATAGTGCGGTTGATCTGTGTAATGCCGTAGATAAATTTACTGTCACAACTCAACAAATATATATGGTTAGAGCTATAATTACCTCTATAAAAATTATAATAACAAATTTGATCAAAGACTCATGAAGCTTGTCATTTTAATTTAATTTAATAAAAATTATATTGAGATTTGTCCATCTCCAATTCTTCAAATATTAATTATGGTTCTTCCTTTCTATAAACCAGTTAATTTTTTAGCTGTCATTTTTATGGGTTAATTATAAAATATCCCCTTAAATTTTAGGTCTTGTTTCAATCAGGTCCTGTTAGTTTCAATTGAAACAATTTGTCCCTTTCAAGTTTTTGTAAAACTAAATTAATTGACTTGGTGGATGAAAAATAAAAAAGTTCTAAAATATCCTCAATCTTTAATTATATTTTCTTTTTTCTCTTTGTACAAAATCTCGTGCCCAAATTCGACAGGCCTCTCAAGCCCCATGACTAACTCCAACGAACCCCTCACCCCTATGCCCAGCTCCGACGTAGCTCCCCAGCCCTATGCACAGCTCTGGTGAACCCCCAACCCCAAATTCGACGGACCTCTCAAGCCCCATTACCAGCTCCGGCAAACGCCCCACCCCAATGCCCAAATTCGACCAACCCCCAACAGACCCCTTGTCCCCATACCCAGCTCCAACTAACCCCCCGCCCCCCAAAAAAACCACGTACCAAACTCTAATACCTCCAACTTCAGCAGTCCCCCACCCCCATCAAACAAGCAAATTCAAAAAATAAAAAGACTCTTCAGTCTATACAAAACACAATCAAATAATATTCAAATGAGATTTATCCAAAAACTGATACCAAACACCAAAATCACTCCAAAATTTTAATAGGCATCGTATCTGTCATCATAAACAACCACACCACTATCCCAAAAGTAGTTAAGGAGATGCTTCATTTTTTCTTAGGTGAAGGGGTTGTAAGGGGGGCTGGGTGAGATTTTTTTTGGTGTTTTTTATGAGGGCATGGAATAGGAGGGCAGTTTTGTCATCAAATGAATTAAAATTATTTCTATCAAATTTTTGGCTGTCAAATTTAACAGCAATGGGGGTAATTGTTTTTAGTAAAAACTTAAAAGGGGCAAATTGTTTAAATTAAAACCAGACAGAATTGATTGAAACAAGACCTAAAGTTCAAGGGAGTATTTTATAATTTACCCTAATTTTATAGCATTGCTGGAAAAACGTGGGGGCTGAAACTGAAGTTGGAGATAGCCAGATAGGAAGTAATCGAAAACCTTACAGAGAACGTGAGGCTAATAGTGTGCTTCATAATAGAGACAGGAGTGAGAAAAAGCAGCCTTCGTGGGTACCGTCTGGGCTTTTTTTTATTTGGGTTGGAAATGAAGGAAAGAAGCTGATGGTTACTAACCGACTGACGAAGGGATAATTTCGGGAGAAAATGATGGTTTATAGCGCAACGTCAATAATACTAATACATAACAAGAGATGCACAATTGGATGCCCCCAATCCCGAAAAGGGCAAGTAGTGACAGGTATCAACGGCGAAGTGAATCACAACGCCATCGGAAAAAAGGTCACGTGCTCTGCCACAAGGTTGAGCAGGCGTCCCGTAACAACTGGCTTGATAACACTAGCAGCAGCAGCAGCAACAGAAACAGCAACAATGGTATTATCGGTGGTGGTGGGGGCAAATGCAGCGGAGCTCCAACGAACCCAAGAACAAGAAGAAGCAGGAGGAACTCTGTCCAACATACCACAGATGCTGTCGAGCGAATGCGTCTCTGGCCAGCAGGACTGCAAGAAGGCTAGGAGGATCCAGCGACCTAAGTCGAGGCAAGCTGAGTCATGCACCATCAAGTGCGTCACCACTTGCATCCGAGGCGGCCTTGGCTCTCCCGGCGAAGGCCCTCTCAACGTTCGAAGGTATTATTACTATTAAATTTTGGGCAAGTACAAGAGTATGATTATTCGGTCCCCAACTCCAGTGTGCCATGCCTTTATTTTGACTTTACTCCCTTCCTTTGATCATCATTTTCCTCTGTATGAGACTACTTTATTACATCGTCACAATGCCATCGTTTTCTATTTATCCAATTTTTTAAGATACGCATATTTGATTCCATAAAGTGGGTACCCGAGACGGGCATCATGCTCTCTGTTTTGATTGGAGTGGGCAAATTCCTAATTGTGACCGTATAGAACATCTAGATGAGATCAATTGAATCCATATCATGAATTTCTTATTATTCTCATATTTGCACTGTTTGCTATCCACAGATATCAGTATATTGTTTTTATCCTATGATTGCATTGTGATAGAACCCGAGAAGTCCATCAGTTATTGAGTAATGAAACCATCCTTCATTAAGAGGATTAGAGGGAAACATAATCACTTTGAGGGGTTCAACCTCCAATTCAAAGTGTTTTATTTTACTTCGATGCCCAGCCATATGGCAGGTGTAACTATTTGCAGTTCTACTTTAGCTAACAAGAAGGGAAAAAAATAGCAACAATTGGGCATAGATTTCTGTATTCTTCACATCGTCTCATATTGAATAGTAGGTGTGGCAACTTTGCTGTCATGTTTGTGTTAACCCCCTTGTAGGAATAGCAAGGCTTTAACATGACTGGAATCCGTTTCTCATATTTCCTGCTATTGTCTTATGTCTAAAGTTCCCAAAAATGTGATAGTAGAAAGCATAGTAATCATGTCAAACTCTTACAACCCCAAGATGGCTTGGTTATTGCACGGAANCCTCAATCTTTAATTATATTTTCTTTTTTCTCTTTGTACAAAATCTCGTGCCCAAATTCGACAGGCCTCTCAAGCCCCATGACTAACTCCAACGAACCCCTCACCCCTATGCCCAGCTCCGACGTAGCTCCCCAGCCCTATGCACAGCTCTGGTGAACCCCCAACCCCAAATTCGACGGACCTCTCAAGCCCCATTACCAGCTCCGGCAAACGCCCCACCCCAATGCCCAAATTCGACCAACCCCCAACAGACCCCTTGTCCCCATACCCAGCTCCAACTAACCCCCCGCCCCCCAAAAAAACCACGTACCAAACTCTAATACCTCCAACTTCAGCAGTCCCCCACCCCCATCAAACAAGCAAATTCAAAAAATAAAAAGACTCTTCAGTCTATACAAAACACAATCAAATAATATTCAAATGAGATTTATCCAAAAATTGATACCAAACACCAAAATCACTCCAAAATTTTAATCGGCATCGTATCTGTCATCATAAACAACCACACCACTATCCCAAAAGTAGTTAAGGAGATGCTTCATTTTTTCTTAGGTGAAGGGGTTGTAAGGGGGGCTAGGTGAGATTTTTTTTGGTGTTTTTTATGAGGGCATGGAATAGGAGGGCAGTTTTGTCATCAAATGAATTAAAATTATTTCTATCAAATTTTTGGCTGTCAAATTTAACAGCAATGGGGGTAATTGTTTTTAGTAAAAACTTAAAAGGGGCAAATTGTTTAAATTAAAACCAGACAGAATTGATTGAAACAAGACCTAAAGTTCAAGGGAGTATTTTATAATTTACCCTAATTTTATAGCATTGCTGGAAAAACGTGGGGGCTGAAACTGAAGTTGGAGATAGCCAGATAGGAAGTAATCGAAAACCTTACAGAGAACGTGAGGCTAATAGTGTGCTTCATAATAGAGACAGGAGTGAGAAAAAGCAGCCTTCGTGGGTACCGTCTGGGCTTTTTTTTATTTGGGTTGGAAATGAAGGAAAGAAGCTGATGGTTACTAACCGACTGACGAAGGGATAATTTCGGGAGAAAATGATGGTTTATAGCGCAACGTCAATAATACTAATACATAACAAGAGATGCACAATTGGATGCCCCCAATCCCGAAAAGGGCAAGTAGTGACAGGTATCAACGGCGAAGTGAATCACAACGCCATCGGAAAAAAGGTCACGTGCTCTGCCACAAGGTTGAGCAGGCGTCCCGTAACAACTGGCTTGATAACACTAGCAGCAGCAGCAGCAACAGAAACAGCAACAATGGTATTATCGGTGGTGGTGGGGGCAAATGCAGCGGAGCTCCAACGAACCCAAGAACAAGAAGAAGCAGGAGGAACTCTGTCCAACATACCACAGATGCTGTCGAGCGAATGCGTCTCTGGCCAGCAGGACTGCAAGAAGGCTAGGAGGATCCAGCGACCTAAGTCGAGGCAAGCTGAGTCATGCACCATCAAGTGCGTCACCACTTGCATCCGAGGCGGCCTTGGCTCTCCCGGCGAAGGCCCTCTCAACGTTCGAAGGTATTATTACTATTAAATTTTGGGCAAGTACAAGACTATGATTATTCGGTCCCCAACTCCAGTGTGCCATGCCTTTATTTTGACTTTACTCCCTTCCTTTGATCATCATTTTCCTCTGTATGAGACTACTTTATTACATCGTCACAATGCCATCGTTTTCTATTTATCCAATTTTTTAAGATACGCATATTTGATTCCATAAAGTGGGTACCCGAGACGGGCATCATGCTCTCTGTTTTGATTGGAGTGGGCAAATTCCTAATTGTGACCGTATAGAACATCTAGATGAGATCAATTGAATCCATATCATGAATTTCTTATTATTCTCATATTTGCACTGTTTGCTATCCACAGATATCAGTATATTGTTTTTATCCTATGATTGCATTGTGATAGAACCCGAGAAGTCCATCAGTTATTGAGTAATGAAACCATCCTTCATTAAGAGGATTAGAGGGAAACATAATCACTTTGAGGGGTTCAACCTCCAATTCAAAGTGTTTTATTTTACTTCGATGCCCAGCCATATGGCAGGTGTAACTATTTGCAGTTCTACTTTAGCTAACAAGAAGGGAAAAAAATAGCAACAATTGGGCATAGATTTCTGTATTCTTCACATCGTCTCATATTGAATAGTAGGTGTGGCAACTTTGCTGTCATGTTTGTGTTAACCCCCTTGTAGGAATAGCAAGGCTTTAACATGACTGGAATCCGTTTCTCATATTTCCTGCTATTGTCTTATGTCTAAAGTTCCCAAAAATGTGATAGTAGAAAGCATAGTAATCATGTCAAACTCTTACAACCCCAAGATGGCTTGGTTATTGCACGGAAGAATTCCTGCAATAGTTTGAGATAACGACCGTTAGCCTGGTGGATCTGCAACAGCCACAGGGTCAGAAAAAGAGGGCCAGATGAACACCCNGAGAATTCCTGCAATAGTTTGAGATAGCGACCGTCAGCCTGGTGGATCTGCAACAGCCACAGGGTCAGAAAAAGAGGGCCAGATGAACACCCGGCTTGTCCTCTCTGAAGTTTAAGTCAGTATAAGATCGAAGGCTTAAACTCAATGAATCAAGGATTTTTGGTTCAATGTTGCGTACCTTTGTTCATTTTTCTGTGGAGTATTTATACATAGAATAACAATGTTTGCAAAGACTTCAAGTCTCATTTGAATATTTAATGCCTAGTACCTTTACCCAGAAAGATCTGGATGTTCTCCCCCACGATCTTCACTCATTTAATGTAAGGGTGATAGGACAAGCGCTCGGGGATGAGCCGAGCACTTATGGCTATCTCCGAGCACTCAAGTGTCTACGATCGGCGTCTAACACATACTGCTGTGTTCAATGCTCGGGGGAACAGTGCCTCGAGGGCCTCCGGGGACATATACTCAGCGTAATAGTCATTAATATTTAGCCATCATGACTGCAGGCCTAGATTCTGAGGACGTAGAGGCTCATTAATGCCACTATCTCCATCACTCGCACCGTCATAAATGATTGGTCAAGTCGAATTTAATGTGAGTGTCAGCTTGTGCACTCGGCTCCCCCGAGCCATGGTTTCTCGACTCGAGCCCTCGGCGTCTTTTGAGCTCCATAACGGCTTCAATTTACACGTGTCACATTGGGGACTGCTGAGTCGCTTAGAGTCCTTCAACTATCCCCCAGCCTCCGTTCTTTTTGCGACGTGGGATAGGTGAGGCAAGGAGACTGGAGGCTTACCGAACGCGCCTCATTAATTTGGGACGGTTATTTGCACGTCTGGTGTCGTCTTTTTCAAATCTCCTAATGATGACTTGTCTTCTCGATTCCCGCTCCTGCCCACAGGGTATAAATAGGAGATGCTTAAGCCTTTTCAGAACTTTTGCACTCTGAACTCTTCTCCAGCAATCAACTCCCGAGCACTCTTTCCTCCTCTCCCGAGCACCTTTTTTTTGAAGATCCATCACCTGTAAGTACCTCCCTCTTGTTTGAGTCTTTTTCTTTTCTTCTACATTCCTACACCTCTTTTCTTGAATCCACCNTGTCGTCTTTTTCAAATCCCCTAATGATGACTTATCTTCTCGATTCCCGCTCCTGCCCACAGGGTATAAATAGGAGATGCTTAAGCCTTTTCAGAACTTTTGCACTCTGAACTCTTCTCCAGCAATCAACTCCCGAGCACTCTTTCCTCCTCTCCCGAGCACCTTTTTTTTGAAGATCCATCACCTGTAAGTACCTCCCTCTTGTTTGAGTCTTTTTCTTTTCTTCTACATTCCTACACCTCTTTTCTTGAATCCACCAATGGCTAGAACCCGTAGAACAGTCGAGAAAGCACCTACCAAGGCTAGGGCCAACCGCAGACCAAGGAGAACTGAGGTCAATCAAGAAAACATAGATGCCTTTAGAGCTAGATATCAAATCCCCGAGCGTGTCTTTACTTTTCTCTTTAACCCCCTTTATCATAGAAAGGACGTAGAATGTGTAGAGATGATGCCTTTCTGGAAAAAGGCCATCATGGAAGGGGGGCTANAAGGCTAGGGCCAACCGCAGACCAAGGAGAACTGAGGTCAATCAAGAAAACATAGATGCCTTTAGAGCTAGATCAAGGATCAAAATTTCGTTTCGAAGTACCGTTTCGGTCAACTCAAAAATAGAAACGTTTCGGNTAACTTTTCTCCTTCACCCCCTGGTTCTTAGAATGCTAATGCAATTGAGGTTGTTCCCCCTCTAATTTGGTGTCAACTTCTTTAGGATAGTGATGGATGTGGTTGCCCTCAATGCTCGGCTCGGGGTTAACCTAAGGGTAGATGAGATCTTGTTTTGCTATGATTAAAGATTACTAGCAGGGGGCAGGTACTACCTCCAGGCCCAAGACACCTCAATATACTTGGTGTCCCACATGCTGGACTCGGACAAAGGGTATGTGGATGATCTAATCATGCTCGGCGAGAGTTGGGAGAAAGGAGATGGGCCCGAGTATGATGGATTGTACTGCCCTAAGGTGCCGAGAGATGGTGTGTGTTGCATATATTTTGGGATTTGTTATGTACCCTTTCCTCATCATTACTAACCTTTGTTTTATCTTGGCAGAGGGTTATCGGCGAGACGCTGCTCAACCACTTAGGTCCCAAGTCAGATTTGCAGACTTGCTGAAAGTTTGGTCCCACGATTCGGTTGACCGAGCCGCACAGGCACTCCTCTGCTACGTATCGACTTACTCCCGTTTCTCTCAAATCCCTCCACCTTTCGACCCTTCGGTGTTGGAGGATCATTCGTTTGAANAGACCGAGCCGCACAGACACTCCTCTGCTACGTACCGACTTACTCCCGTTTCTCTCAAATCCCTCCACCTTTCGACCCTTCGGTGTTGCAGGATCATTCGTTTGAACAGGAGGAAGAGGGAGGAGAAGGGGACCTCGAAGCCAACCCGGACCGACAATCTAAGCACACCCCCTCACTTGAAGATATGTTCAATCTCCCCCCAATCACTGTTGCAACCATGGAGGCAGCCACAGCGGCCAGGAGGGCGAGGGTTTCTGGGGCCGCCAGGTCTTTAGGGACAGCCATGATAGTTCCTCCCCCGACCTCTCCACGCTGGCAACCACCTCCGCCGCCACTGCGTCCTCAATCGTCTGGGGACCCAACATCCCACCAAGGGAACAGCCCCCCAGACGCCAAGTGCCTCCCTCAAATGATCGGCAGAGACATTGTCGGGGCCGAGAGCCTGAGGGGTCTGAAGAACGCTAGGATAAGCGCTGGTATGATGCCCCGGCCCTTGCCCCTGCTTCTGCCTTGGCCTCGGCGCCGAGATCCTCTACTGAGTAGGCTCCCCGAGCCTCAACCAGGAGGGGCCGTCCCGTGCTGGAATCGGACTCCCTTCTGCAGTCCCCCGACGTCGTGCTCCCCGTCGCCGAGACCATCTAGTTTGGGGCGGACACGACAGTGTACGAGGGCTATGGGGATAACAGATTGCTTAAAACCATTNGGCGGCCAGGAGGGCGAGGGTTTCTGGGGCCGCCAGGTCTTTAGGGACAGCCATGATAGTTCCTCCCCCGACCTCTCCACGCTGGCAACCACCTCCGCCGCCACTGCGTCCTCAATCGTCTGGGGACCCAACATCCCACCAAGGGAACAGCCCCCCAGACGCCAAGTGCCTCCCTCAAATGATCGGCAGAGACATTGTCGGGGCCGAGAGCCTGAGGGGTCTGAAGAACGCTAGGATAAGCGCTGGTATGATGCCCCGGCCCTTGCCCCTGCTTCTGCCTTGGCCTCGGCGCCGAGATCCTCTACTGAGTAGGCTCCCCGAGCCTCAACCAGGAGGGGCCGTCCCGTGCTGGAATCGGACTCCCTTCTGCAGTCCCCCGACGTCGTGCTCCCCGTCGCCGAGACCATCTAGTTTGGGGCGGACACGACAGTGTACGAGGGCTATGGGGATAACAGATTGCTTCAAACCATTGTCCACCATAACATGCTGGTAAGTGCGCCTTTTGCCTCGACTTCCTTCAACTCTGTTTACTCGGTCCTTCCTGACCCAAATTTCTTCCTTTTCCAGGCCAGCCAGCAGATGATGGCTGTTATTGAGCATTTTTGGGGTTACAAGCAGGGGGCCAGGAATCGCCGTGTCGGTATCATATCGGATACGACACCCATGTCCGTATCCATGCTTCTTAGCTATTGAAGAATCCAAAAGAAAGTTTTGTAGCTTAGCTGAAGCTTGGAATGAAGATGAAATGATTTTTATGTCGGCAAAGATTGAATCCATGAATATCTTGTGGTTTAGCTGCTAGATAGAATTATACCAGGGAGGATGCAGTCTAGGTGGCCTGTCAGATGGAAGAGGACTTGAGCAAGACGACTTTTGTGAGATCTTCATCAGAAAAGAGTAAAATACAACTCAGAGTGAAAATGTTTTTGTAAACGCAAATCGAGGTCATGTTCCAGTAAGCCATCTCGTCTTGGTGCTTCTTTTTTTCTCAAGGGAGTAATAATTCTATTCCTAATTTCAAGTCTAGAGCTTTGATTGTCATGGTATTAGTCATCATTCTTTCCACTGCCCTACTCCTAAAAAGTTGCAATGGTGGAAAGAGATGGCCCCAAGAGTCTCAAGAATCTAACAAATCACAATTTGAAGAAGAGATTGTTGTTCCTCTCATGATAATTTGAAAGATAATTTTGATGATTCAGATGATGATCATTACATATGATCTTTTTGTCTTTAGCAAGCAAGTAATCCAGAAAGATGATGCACATTATAGAGGCAAAATCTTTCAAACGCTGAATTGTGGAGGACAAATGTGTTTATTAGTGAATAATACGAGGAATGATGTGATGCATATCATTTGGTATGTATTACTAATACAAATTTCAAGGTTGATTGGCAATATCTGGTTAGGAATGTTGTTTGAAAAAGCACCTTCACTTTCCAAATTGAACTTTAACCTTGGGACATACCACAAAGAAAATGTGGATTCTATTCTGCATCATCTCCATTCAATGGATATTGTCACACACATACACAGTTACACACACATGCAGAGGTGCAGAGAGAGAGAGAGAGAGAGAGAGAATGATATTTGTTTACACTAGTATTTGATTATTTGCTTTTGTTCATCTGCAGGCCTCTAGTGGTTTTCAAGCAAGGGTTCCGGAGTCGTCAATACTGGTATAATTTTTTCCTTAAAATATATCACCATTGATTATGTTTCATCAACTATATCATCAGCATCACTGTGATTCTTTGTTCATTTTCCCACATAGTCTTGTATCTGAAGTCCAACACCTCAGGTTTCCTTTCTTTCTATTTCAATTATTTTGACAAGTTGATTATTATGAAAGCATATTAGCAATTAACAGTGTCCAAAATTGGAGTAGGAGGAGAAAAATAATGATAAGGAGATGAACTAGGCATTCAGAACCAATAGAAAGGTATATTAGGACACTGAATACGCATGTCACCAGTCTACTTGGGATTATTTGGTGCAAGCTAATCTTCCAATATGGTCTTAAATCTGTAAGGCCAATCTCAAACTCAACTTTCACTTGTAACATCTATAATTCTTTGATTGATTCTAACTCTTAATGAATAGTTAAATTCTTCGCTCAAGTTATTCATTCTAACACGTTAGAGATGTACATATTTTCTTATTATCTCTTCTACATATCTAAACCAAGCAAAAGGTTCGCCATTAGATTTTCGGTTTTCAAGAATGACACTGTTGTTGATATTTGTCTTTTAGAGGGCATCTTCACGATTTACATCTCAGTTGGAAAGTTCATATCCAGTTTTTGTAACAGTAGTAATAAGTAATAACATAACGAACCGTAGTACCCTTACAGTTTGGTAACACTTTTTTAAGTATTTTTTTGTCTTCTGTTTTTTAAGTTGCGTTTGTTTTTTTTTTAACTTTTTCCTTGTCGGGGTTTACTCCTAGGGCTATTAATCGAATAGAGCTACTCGAGTTCAGCTTGAGTTCGGCTCTTCAGGCTCAGTTCGTTTTCTAAACGAGCCCGAACTTGAACAAGTTTTTAGGCTCGTTTAGAAAACGAGCCCTACAAGTTTGGCTCAAACTCGACAAGCTTGGCTCGTTTATGTGCAAATATTCGGGTTCGGTTCGTTTTGTAAACAAGCCGAACTTGAACAATTTTTAAAACTCGATTAAGAAACAAGTTTTTCAAGTTCGGCTCGAACTTGACTCAAGCTCATTCGACTAACAGTCCTATTTACTCCCATCCTCTAACTTTAATCCAATGTATTGTNCCTTCAACTCTGTTTACTCGGTCCTTCCTGACCCAAATTTCTTCCTTTTCCAGGCCAGCCAGCAGATGATGGCTGTTATTGAGCATTTTTGGGGTTACAAGCAGGGGCCAGGAATCGCCGTGTTGGTATCATATCAGATACGACACCCATGTCCGTATCCATGCTTCTTAGCTATTGAAGAATCCAAAAGAAANAGCGGCCAGGAGGGCGAGGGTTTCTGGGGCCGCCAGGTCTTTAGGGACAGCCACGATAGTTCCTCCCCCGACCTCTCCACGCTGGCAACCACCTCCGCCGCCACTGCGTCCTCAATCGTCTGGGGACCCAACATCCCACCAAGGGAACAGCCCCCCAGACGCCAAGTGCCTCCCTCAAATGATCGGCAGAGACATTGTTGGGGCCGAGAGCCTGAGGGGTCTGAAGAACGCTAGGATAAGCGCCGGTATGATGCCCCGGCCCTTGCCCCTGCTTCTGCCTTGGCCTCAGCGCCGAGATCCTCTACTGAGTGGGCTCCCCGAGCCTCAACCAGGAGGGGCCGTCCCGTGTTGGAATTGGACTCCCTTCTGCAGTCCCCCGACGTCGTGCTCCCCGTCGCCGAGACCATCTAGTTTGGGGCGGACACGACAGTGTACGAGGGCTATGGGGATAACAGATTGCTTAAAACCATTGTCCACCATAACATGCTGGTAAGTGCGCCTTTTGCCTCAACTTCCTTCAACTTTGTTTACTCGGTCCTTCCTGCCCCAAATTTCTTCCTTTTCCAGGCCAGCCAGCAGATGATGGCTGTTATTGAGCATATTTGGGGTTACAAGCAGGGGGCCAGGAATCGCCGTGTCGGTATCATATCGGATACGACACCCATGTCCGTATCCATGCTTCTTAGCTATTGAAGAATCCAAAAGAAAGTTTTGTAGCTTAGCTGAAGCTTGGAATGAAGATGAAATGATTTTTATGTCGGCAAAGATTGAATCCATGAATATCTTGTGGTTTAGCTGCTAGATAGAATTATACCAGGGAGGATGCAGTCTAGGTGGCCTGTCAGATGGAAGAGGACTTGAGCAAGACGACTTTTGTGAGATCTTCATCAGAAAAGAGTAAAATACAACTCAGAGTGAAAATGTTTTTGTAAACGCAAATCGAGGTCATGTTCCAGTAAGCCATCTCGTCTTGGTGCTTCTTTTTTTCTCAAGGGAGTAATAATTCTATTCCTAATTTCAAGTCTAGAGCTTTGATTGTCATGGTATTAGTCATCATTCTTTCCACTGCCCTACTCCTAAAAAGTTGCAATGGTGGAAAGAGATGGCCCCAAGAGTCTCAAGAATCTAACAAATCACAATTTGAAGAAGAGATTGTTGTTCCTCTCATGATAATTTGAAAGATAATTTTGATGATTCAGATGATGATCATTACATATGATCTTTTTGTCTTTNAGTAACCTGGATTTCACATTAATTATATCAATTATTATTTTCAGCTAAGAAGATTGTGAAGACTCCATTGCTTTAACTAAATGAGTAATAAAGGTATTATACATGCACACAGCCGGCTATTATTTTATACGGGAAGAATTACGCCCAAATTTTTTAAGGTTTGTCACTTATTCACTCAGACTTTGTGACATTTGAAATATTACATACAGGCTTTCTAAAGCTTGTATGCACGTAATACTTAGACTCTCTGAAATTTTTAAAAAAAAATATTTCAATTAAAGATAAAATATCAAATATTTTAAATTTATAATTAAAAATTATGTTCTATTATGTCATTTATTGAAATAAAATTAAAATCTTAATTTTAATTTTTTTTAAAAAAATTATAATCAGTATACAATTATATTGTCTATTATAATTTTAATTTGGTTGTTTAAATAACTAAATTTAAATACCAAACTATCTCAATCAAAGCTAAAAGTTAGTGTTTATTACAATTTGATCTTTTATTTAATTTTTTTATTTTATTCTAATAGATAGTATAATTATATACTAACTATGATTTTTTTTTAAAAAAAANTGCTTTTGTTCATCTGCAGGCCTCTAGTGGTTTTCAAGCAAGGGTTCCGGAGTCGTAAATACTGGTATAATTTTTTCCTTAAAATATATCACCATTGATTATGTTTCATCAACTATATCATCAGCATCACTGTGATTCTTTGTTCATTTTCCCACATAGTCTTGTATCTGAAGTCCAACACCTCAGGTTTCCTTTCTTTCTATTTCAATTATTTTGACAAGTTGATTATTATGAAAGCATATTAGCAATTAACAGTGTCCAAAATTGGAGTAGGAGGAGAAAAATAATGATAAGGAGATGAACTAGGCATTCAGAACCAATAGAAAGGTATATTAGGACACTGAATACGCATGTCACCAGTCTACTTGGGATTATTTGGTGCAAGCTAATCTTCCAATATGGTCTTAAATCTGTAAGGCCAATCTCAAACTCAACTTTCACTTGTAACATCTATAATTCTTTGATTGATTCTAACTCTTAATGAATAGTTAAATTCTTCGCTCAAGTTATTCATTCTAACACGTTAGAGATGTACATATTTTCTTATTATCTCTTCTACATATCTAAACCAAGCAAAAGGTTCGCCATTAGATTTTCGGTTTTCAAGAATGACACTGTTGTTGATATTTGTCTTTTAGAGGGCATCTTCACGATTTACATCTCAGTTGGAAAGTTCATATCCAGTTTTTGTAACAGTAGTAATAAGTAATAACATAACGAACCGTAGTACCCTTACAGTTTGGTAACACTTTTTTAAGTATTTTTTTGTCTTCTGTTTTTTAAGTTGCGTTTGTTTTTTTTTTAACTTTTTCCTTGTCGGGGTTTACTCCTAGGGCTATTAATCGAATAGAGCTACTCGAGTTCAGCTTGAGTTCGGCTCTTCAGGCTCAGTTCGTTTTCTAAACGAGCCCGAACTTGAACAAGTTTTTAGGCTCGTTTAGAAAACGAGCCCTACAAGTTTGGCTCAAACTCGACAAGCTTGGCTCGTTTATGTGCAAATATTCGGGTTCGGCTCGTTTTGTAAACGAGCCGAACTTGAACAATTTTTAAAACTCGATTAAGAAACAAGTTTTTCAAGCTCGGCTCGAACTTGACTCGAGTTCATTCGACTAACAGTCCTATTTACTCCCATCCTCTAACTTTAATCCAATGTATTGTACTACACCTATATACATATACGTGTATTATTTATATCTGAAAATGTATCAAGAATTCTAGATCACTTTTGCAAAATATTAATTAAATATGTTGTCTACTTTTTGCTCAAAATTGTGCTTTGTGCAGTTTGGTGGAGTGCTCTGATATATGTAACTTGATTAAAGATGGTGATGATGGACCTTAACCTGTATTTGATTCATCGATTTTGGCTTTTAGAATTTTTATAGAAGTCTATAGTTTTTCCAGATACTTGTTCATTATAATCTGTCATGTGCTAGTTCCAAGAAAGTGGCGATGATTCTTCATATGACTTTCTTATCTGCTGCTGATGTGGAGGATCTAATTTTAACTGTTTTTAAGGTTGAGTTGAGGCAATATTAAAGGGATGCTAGTTTTTAAAGTAATGGTCGCTAATTTAGTCGTAGAAAGCGGACAACCAACCTTCTTTATTTCTTCTCTTTTCCTCTCTTTTTTTTCCTATGATTAGAGAACTCCAAATTTACCAGGAGATGGTTACCCGGAGAGACAAATTGATAACCACACAAACATAAGACTTCAATCCGCATGTGACTTGTTTTATTCCGTTGTATTCAAATAGAGATTTTATTATGCTAACTATTTGTATAACAAGGTGCTATCTTGTTTATTCCAAAACAATTTGTGGGGACCTGATGTAGTGGGATCGTTTGTTGCTACAACCTCTAGCAGATGATTTGATAATTGATTTCAAAAGAGCATACCTCACGACATAGTGATAATTAAGTATGGTTGGTCTAGGCATTGTACCTGTTGGTTGTTGATGGTTTTGTCAGATACAAACAAAGGTTTTTCCCTTTAATCTCAATTTTTATTTAGCAAAAAAAAAAAAAAGGAGCTTGGATTTTTTTTTTCATGGTCGATAATTGGGTATCTCGCATCTCTGTTTTAATCAATTGGTCCAAAGTTGTAGGCTTTGAACTCTCTTCGTTGTCCTTCAGTGAGTGCTTGAAAGAATCATGGTCCACTACGTTTGCACCTCCAACTGTTGCTTTGATATGTGCCTAAGGCTTCATCATCTTGTTAGCATGGTTGTTAGGCCTACAATTCTAATACCAGCCTTATTTTGGCCTTGACCTTTTGGTTTTGATTTTGACACCGTCCTTTTACCATTCCCATTGAATTACTGTTACCCTTTTTGATGGTATTGATGAGAATTCTAGCATTGCATGTTGAAACCTCGCAAAACTTTTTAAAACAAGAAAAAAAAAAAAGTAACCTGGATTTCACATTAATTATATCAATTATTATTTTCAGCTAAGAAGATTGTGAAGACTCCATTGCTTTAACTAAATGAGTAATAAAGGTATTATACATGCACACAGCCGGCTATTATTTTATACGGGAAGAATTACGCCCAAATTTTTTAAGGTTTGTCACTTATTCACTCAGACTTTGTGACATTTGAAATATTACATACAGGCTTTCTAAAGCTTGTATGCACGTAATACTTAGACTCTCTGAAATTTTTAAAAAAAAATATTTCAATTAAAGATAAAATATCAAATATTTTAAATTTATAATTAAAAATTATGTTCTATTATGTCATTTATTGAAATAAAATTAAAATCTTAATTTTAATTTTTTTTAAAAAAATTATAATCAGTATACAATTATATTGTCTATTATAATTTTAATTTGGTTGTTTAAATAACTAAATTTAAATACCAAACTATCTCAATCAAAGCTAAAAGTTAGTGTTTATTACAATTTGATCTTTTATTTAATTTTTTTATTTTATTCTAATAGATAGTATAATTATATACTAACTATGATTTTTTTTTAAAAAAAACTAAAATTTTATTTTATTTAATAAATGACATAATAGAATATGAATTTTAAATGTAAAATTTATATTCAATGAATGACTTATAACTCTTGTTGGATTTTTTTTGTTTTATTCCAATAAATAGTATAATTTTATACTAATTACAATTTTTTAAGAAAAATTAAAATTTTAATTTTAATCTTATTTCAATAAATTATACAATATGACATAAATTTTAGTTATAAAATTTAAAATATGTGATATTTTATCTTTGATTGAAATATTTTTTATCTAAATATAATAATTTAAATTTAAAGGATTTAAGTATTATATACTTACAAATTTTAAGAGGTTTAAATGTAATTTATTAACGAATATATTTACCGCAAAGATTTAAGTATTACGTGCACACAAATTTTAGAAGATCTATGTATGATATTTTAAATGTCAAATAGTTTAAATGATTAAATGACAAATCTCATACAATTCTCCTTTTTATACAACTAGAATAAAACTTATTAAAGTGTCCACTGAAATAACTTTTTCTGCCTCTGCCTCTGCCTCTGCCTCTGCCTCTGCCTCTGCCAGGGAGAGTGGGATGCACAGAGAAGTGAAATATTCATTAGAAGAAAAAAGAAAAAAAAAACTTCTTCAAAATATATGGGGAAGCAGAATTCACCCAGATTGTTACAATTACGTGGTGCATATGTGTTCACGTGACATGCCATGGCCAATCAACCCCGAATCTCTATGGCACCAAAGCTTGCCGGCTTTGACTTGATGAAGCTCCACGCTTGGTCAGCTTACTCAATATGTATGCCATGGCAACCTTCGCACCCAAGTTAGACTGACCACGAGAAAGGCAGATCACACCCCCTAGAAAAATCAGTCCATTGGCGATCAATTTATTTGAAGGCCTCAGGAGTTTCTTCCTGCTGCGTTCACAAGCAACCTTGCAACAAATAGCACTTGCTGTTGAGGTTTCTGGATGATCTGCGCTAGAAATGTTTATGGTATCCAATTCAGGAGGAACCTACATGACAAAATAAGGATACTGTGTGAACAGAATCAGCATTTCATACAGACTATTAGAATTGCCTGGAAATTAGTAATTCGAACCATTTGAACCAAGCATCATACCATTGCATTAGTATTCCCCTGTACTAAAATCAATTGTTCTCAAGAATCCAAACAGCTAATTCTTTTGCCAGACAGCAAATTGGCTACCCTGGTTTAGCTGATAAATCAGTTTGTATAGAACACTACTTAAGCAGAACATATGGACATGGAAGGTTGATATTAGAAACCATAAAAGGTCCGAGGGAGTGATCTTTTATCTTTTGAGAGCAAGAAACTAATGTATGTACAATATCTTCATTGTTTAACCGACACATGGATTTGACACCAGGGCCCAACACAAAAAATGGGCAGTTAAATATGAAAGGGAACTAGTCCTCACCTTCTGAATCAGACTGATGGCATTTACAGCTATAATCGGTCGAAGATGGTAGAAAGCAGAGTATTTGCGAAGGGCATGATCCATCTTACATACATAACTCCATATGCCTTTTGCAAAGGCCAGCTTTGCAATTTCCACATTCAAACCAGCATCTTCTTGGTGTACCATTTGGATCTCACATGCATTTCTACCAAGTACTGCAAAAAGAGAAGTCATACAATACAACCAAGTAACTCAGTTCGTTGTCACCTCGGGTGAGACGCTGATATCAGTTTTATTGATGTTAAGCACCTCAATTGCTAAGGAACCAAATACTTTTTTTTTTTTTTGATAAATAAGGAACCAAATACTTGGGTTAAGGGTACAAATGACAAATGAGTAGACTCAACCTGTTCTTGAACTGTTCAAGCCAGCTTGAATAAACTTGTCATCAGCACTCAAGCTGATCATTTGGCCCTTCTTTTTCCTCCAACAGCCCACTCATACTTTCACCTTAGTGCCATAATCCAATAGTTACATAGGTACCTATCCCAATTAGGGCTGCAAAGCGAACCATGCTACCTGAGCTCGGTTCGAGATTGACTTGTTCGCAATCGGTTTGTGTGCTAAACTTGAACACATTTTTAAGCTCGTCAATTTTTTAAGGGTAAATTACATCCACCTCTTCTGAGGTTTGATCAAATAACAACAAGCCCCTTTCTTGTTCGAAAAATAACACTAACCTCCCTTCTGCTTTTGTTGTCTGTAACAAGTTGCCCCTATCGTTACTGTTCCGTCAAGAAATCATTAGTGATTTGATGATGTAAGCAATTTATAATTTAAAATCCCAAAGTTACCCTCACATATTGAATTACTTTCTTAAAAAAAAAAAGTAATCGAACCAGATAAGAATAGTTTTAAACCTAAATAAACTCTACCTTATGGCCAATCAACCAATCCAACAATTTACCAAAACTCGGCTAGATTGTGGAGTATGTCGGTACGTCGGCTTTGGGATGCCCTTCTGTGGCTAAAACTTTCTCTCACGAGATGCCCTTCTATGACCACACCACCTTCTAAAGCATTCATCTTCTCCATTTTTTTCCCGTCTTGTTGTGGTGGTCATCGTGGTGGTCGATTGTGGAGTGTGTCAGTGCATGGGCTTTGGGTGTCTGATCGGGCATAGAACTAGAGGCAAGGCGATGGAGGGGTGGGTTTCTTCTTGGTGGGTGGATTTTCTAGTTGTGGTGGTTTTCGCAGGTTGTGGGTAGAGTTTGATTGTGTTTTATTGGGTGGTATTTTTGGTTTGAGGTGGGTGGTGCAACGGTGACAATGGTGGGTGTGTTGTAGTGGCGTTGCTATTGATTCGACCATGGGTGAGTGGTGGAGGCGATATGCAGGTGGCTTGGGTACTTTTTGTGATTTNTGTTGTGGTGGCGTTGCTATTGATTCGACCATGGGTGAGTGGTGGTGGCGATATGCAGGTGGCTTGGGTACTTTTTGTGATTTTTGGTGGTGGATTGAACACANCTAAATATAATAATTTAAATTTAAAGGATTTAAGTATTATATACTTACAAATTTTAAGAGGTTTAAATGTAATTTATTAACGAATATATTTACCGCAAAGATTTAAGTATTACGTGCACACAAATTTTAGAAGATCTATGTATGATATTTTAAATGTCAAATAGTTTAAATGATTAAATGACAAATCTCATACAATTCTCCTTTTTATACAACTAGAATAAAACTTATTAAAGTGTCCACTGAAATAACTTTTTCTGCCTCTGCCTCTGCCTCTGCCTCTGCCTCTGCCTCTGCCAGGGAGAGTGGGATGCACAGANTACAGTTTGGTAACACTTTTTTAAGTATTTTTTTGTCTTCTGTTTTTTAAGTTGCGTTTGTTTTTTTTTTAACTTTTTCCTTGTCGGGGTTTACTCCTAGGGCTATTAATCGAATAGAGCTACTCGAGTTCAGCTTGAGTTCGGCTCTTCAGGCTCAGTTCGTTTTCTAAACGAGCCCGAACTTGAACAAGTTTTTAGGCTCGTTTAGAAAACGAGCCCTACAAGTTTGGCTCAAACTCGACAAGCTTGGCTCGTTTATGTGCAAATATTCGGGTTCGGCTCGTTTTGTAAACGAGCCGAACTTGAACAATTTTTAAAACTCGATTAAGAAACAAGTTTTTCAAGCTCGGCTCGAACTTGACTCGAGTTCATTCGACTAACAGTCCTATTTACTCCCATCCTCTAACTTTAATCCAATGTATTGTACTACACCTATATACATATACGTGTATTATTTATATCTGAAAATGTATCAAGAATTCTAGATCACTTTTGCAAAATATTAATTAAATATGTTGTCTACTTTTTGCTCAAAATTGTGCTTTGTGCAGTTTGGTGGAGTGCTCTGATATATGTAACTTGATTAAAGATGGTGATGATGGACCTTAACCTGTATTTGATTCATCGATTTTGGCTTTTAGAATTTTTATAGAAGTCTATAGTTTTTCCAGATACTTGTTCATTATAATCTGTCATGTGCTAGTTCCAAGAAAGTGGCGATGATTCTTCATATGACTTTCTTATCTGCTGCTGATGTGGAGGATCTAATTTTAACTGTTTTTAAGGTTGAGTTGAGGCAATATTAAAGGGATGCTAGTTTTTAAAGTAATGGTCGCTAATTTAGTCGTAGAAAGCGGACAACCAACCTTCTTTATTTCTTCTCTTTTCCTCTCTTTTTTTTCCTATGATTAGAGAACTCCAAATTTACCAGGAGATGGTTACCCGGAGAGACAAATTGATAACCACACAAACATAAGACTTCAATCCGCATGTGACTTGTTTTATTCCGTTGTATTCAAATAGAGATTTTATTATGCTAACTATTTGTATAACAAGGTGCTATCTTGTTTATTCCAAAACAATTTGTGGGGACCTGATGTAGTGGGATCGTTTGTTGCTACAACCTCTAGCAGATGATTTGATAATTGATTTCAAAAGAGCATACCTCACGACATAGTGATAATTAAGTATGGTTGGTCTAGGCATTGTACCTGTTGGTTGTTGATGGTTTTATCAGATACAAACAAAGGTTTTTCCCTTTAATCTCAATTTTTATTTAGCAAAAAAAAAAAAAAGGAGCTTGGATTTTTTTTTTCATGGTCGATAATTGGGTATCTCGCATCTCTGTTTTAATCAATTGGTCCAAAGTTGTAGGCTTTGAACTCTCTTCGTTGTCCTTCAGTGAGTGCTTGAAAGAATCATGGTCCACTACGTTTGCACCTCCAACTGTTGCTTTGATATGTGCCTAAGGCTTCATCATCTTGTTAGCATGGTTGTTAGGCCTACAATTCTAATACCAGCCTTATTTTGGCCTTGACCTTTTGGTTTTGATTTTGACACCGTCCTTTTACCATTCCCATTGAATTACTGTTACCCTTTTTGATGGTATTGATGAGAATTCTAGCATTGCATGTTGAAACCTCGCAAAACTTTTTAAAACAAGAAAAAAAAAAAGTAACCTGGATTTCACATTAATTTTATCAATTATTATTTTCAGCTAAGAAGATTGTGAAGACTCCATTGCTTTAACTAAATGAGTAATAAAGGTGTTATACATGCACACAGCCAGCTATTATTTTATACGGGAAGAATTACACCCAAATTTTTTAACGTTTGTCACTTATTCACTCCGACTTTGTGACATTTGAAATATTACATACAGACTCTCTAAAGCTTGTATGCACGTAATACTTAGACTCTCTGAAATTTAAAAAAAAAATATTTCAATTAAAGATAAAATATCAAATATTTTAAATTTTATAATTAAAAATTATGTTCTATTATGTCATTTATTGAAATAAAATTAAAATTTTAATTTTAATTTTTTAAAAAAAAATCATAATCAGTATATAATTATATTGTCTATTATAATTTTAATTTGGTTGTTTAAATAACTAAATTTAAATACCAAACTATCTCAATCAAAGCTAAAAGTTATTGTGTTTATTACAATTTGAACTTTTATTTAATTTTTTTATTTTATTCTAATAGATAGTATAATTATATACTAATTATGATTTTTTTTTTAAAAAAAACTAAAATTTTATTTTATTTAATAAATGACATAATAGAATATAAATTTTAAATGTAAAATTTATATTCAATGAATGACTTATAACTCTTGTTGGATTTTTTTTGTTTTATTCCAATAAATAGTATAATTTTATACTAATTACAATTTTTTAAGAAAAATTAAATTTTTAATTTTAATCTTATTTCAATAAATTATACAATATGACATAAATTTTAGTTATAAAATTTAAAATATGTGATATTTTATCTTTGATTGAAATATTTTTTATTTAAATATAATATTTTAAATTTAAAGAATTTAAGTATTATATACTTACAAATTTTAAGAGGTTTAAATATAATTTATTAACGAATATATTTACCGCAAAGATCTAAGTATTACGTGCACACAAATTTTAGAAGATCTATGTATGATATTTTAAATGTCAAATAATTTAAATGATTAAATGACAAATCTCATACAATTCTCCTTTTTATACAACTAGAATAAAACTTGTTAAAGTGTCCACTGAAATAACTTTTTCTGCCTCTGCCTCTGCCTCTGCCTCTGCCTCTGCCTCTGCCAGGGAGAGTGGGATGCACAGAGAAGTGAAATATTCATTAGAAGAAAAAAGAAAAAAAAAACTTCTTCAAAATATATGGGGAAGCAGAATTCACCCAGATTGTTACAATTACGTGGTGCATATGTGTTCACGTGACATGCCATGGCCAATCAACCCCGAATCCTTCCGAATCTCTATGGCACCAAAGCTTGCCGGCTTTGACTTGATGAAGCTCCACGCTTGGTCAGCTTACTCAATATGTATGCCATGGCAACCTTCGCACCCAAGTTAGACTGACCACGAGAAAGGCAGATCACACCCCCTAGAAAAATCAGTCCATTGGCGATCAATTTATTTGAAGGCCTCAGGAGTTTCTTCCTGCTGCGTTCACAAGCAACCTTGCAACAAATAGCACTTGCTGTTGAGGTTTCTGGATGATCTGCGCTAGAAATGTTTATGGTATCCAATTCAGGAGGAACCTACATGACAAAATAAGGATACTGTGTGAACAGAATCAGCATTTCATACAGACTATTAGAATTGCCTGGAAATTAGTAATTCGAACCATTTGAACCAAGCATCATACCATTGCATTAGTATTCCCCTGTACTAAAATCAATTGTTCTCAAGAATCCAAACAGCTAATTCTTTTGCCAGACAGCAAATTGGCTACCCTGGTTTAGCTGATAAATCAGTTTGTATAGAACACTACTTAAGCAGAACATATGGACATGGAAGGTTGATATTAGAAACCATAAAAGGTCCGAGGGAGTGATCTTTTATCTTTTGAGAGCAAGAAACTAATGTATGTACAATATCTTCATTGTTTAACCGACACATGGATTTGACACCAGGGCCCAACACAAAAAATGGGCAGTTAAATATGAAAGGGAACTAGTCCTCACCTTCTGAATCAGACTGATGGCATTTACAGCTATAATCGGTCGAAGATGGTAGAAAGCAGAGTATTTGCGAAGGGCATGATCCATCTTACATACATAACTCCATATGCCTTTTGCAAAGGCCAGCTTTGCAATTTCCACATTCAAACCAGCATCTTCTTGGTGTACCATTTGGATCTCACATGCATTTCTACCAAGTACTGCAAAAAGAGAAGTCATACAATACAACCAAGTAACTCAGTTCGTTGTCACCTCGGGTGAGACGCTGATATCAGTTTTATTGATGTTAAGCACCTCAATTGCTAAGGAACCAAATACTTTTTTTTTTTTTTGATAAATAAGGAACCAAATACTTGGGTTAAGGGTACAAATGACAAATGAGTAGACTCAACCTGTTCTTGAACTGTTCAAGCCAGCTTGAATAAACTTGTCATCAGCACTCAAGCTGATCATTTGGCCCTTCTTTTTCCTCCAACAGCCCACTCATACTTTCACCTTAGTGCCATAATCCAATAGTTACATAGGTACCTATCCCAATTAGGGCTGCAAAGCGAACCATGCTACCTGAGCTCGGTTCGAGATTGACTTGTTCGCAATCGGTTTGTGTGCTAAACTTGAACACATTTTTAAGCTCGTCAATTTTTTAAGGGTAAATTACATCCACCTCTTCTGAGGTTTGATCAAATAACAACAAGCCCCTTTCTTGTTCGAAAAATAACACTAACCTCCCTTCTGCTTTTGTTGTCTGTAACAAGTTGCCCCTATCGTTACTGTTCCGTCAAGAAATCATTAGTGATTTGATGATGTAAGCAATTTATAATTTAAAATCCCAAAGTTACCCTCACATATTGAATTACTTTCTTAAAAAAAAAAAGTAATCGAACCAGATAAGAATAGTTTTAAACCTAAATAAACTCTACCTTATGGCCAATCAACCAATCCAACAATTTACCAAAACTCGGCTAGATTGTGGAGTATGTCGGTACGTCGGCTTTGGGATGCCCTTCTGTGGCTAAAACTTTCTCTCACGGGATGCCCTTCTATGACCACACCACCTTCTAAAGCATTCATCTTCTCCATTTTTTTCCCGTCTTGTTGTGGTGGTCATCGTGGTGGTCGATTGTGGAGTGTGTCAGTGCATGGGCTTTGGGTGTCTGATCGGGCATAGAACTAGAGGCAAGGCGATGGAGGGGTGGGTTTCTTCTTGGTGGGTGGATTTTCTAGTTGTGGTGGTTTTCGCAGGTTGTGGGTAGAGTTTGATTGTGTTTTATTGGGTGGTATTTTTGGTTTGAGGTGGGTGGTGCAACGGTGACAATGGTGGGTGTGTTGTAGTGGCGTTGCTATTGATTCGACCATGGGTGAGTGGTGGAGGCGATATGCAGGTGGCTTGGGTACTTTTTGTGATTTTTGGTGGTGGATTGAACACAGTGGTGATGGTAGATTGGGTGGTGTTGCTATGTTCTTGGATTTGGTTTGAGTTTGTGATTAATTTAATTTAATTAACAATTAACCGAATTTGGTATGAATTTAAGGACAAAATTAATTTGATTTGATTTTAGATATAAATATTATTCAATAAATTAATTAATTAGATTTGGTTTGGGTTTTGGGACAAAATTAATTTTATTAATGGAATAAATAAGATTTTGTTTTCATTTAGGAATCACTTCCATTAATTAAGTAATTTTTTTCCTCGAGTTATGTGTTATATATTGATATGATGTTGCAGTTTTTATTTGGATGTTGTAAAATTAAGTAAAAGTTAATAAGTATAAAATATTTTGGATTGAGGATATCATAGTCATTTTCTTGTTGCCGTTAGCAAAATGGAACAATCAATGTTATTTTTCAAACAAGAGGGAGCCTAGTTGTTATTAACCAAATCTCAAGGGAGGGAGCTTGACACAAGTTTAAGATTAGCTCACAAAATAAAAGGGTCAAGCTTTGTTCAAATTTCAAACCAAGCTTGAGCAAACTACTTTGTTTTTTTGGGAGTGGGAGGGGGAGGGGGAGGGGGCTTAAACCCTTGACCTCAAAAAGTTAAAACCTTCACAAGATAAGGAGTATCATTAGATCAAAGGCCCATTGGTTAAGCAAACTACTTGGGTCAGCTAATTGTGGGCACCTTTCTTATGTTTTGTGGGTATTTTTTTTTTTTCTTTTGGTGGAGATCAAAAATCAACACCTGCAGCTCATTAAAAGGACTGTCATCATGTTCTAACAGTTAAATTAATCAAATAACAAGTTTTGAAGGAAAAGGGAACCTGATTTCTTTAAGATGGTCCTGCAAAACAATGAGAAGAATAAAAAAAAAAAAAGAGTCAGGAACTTGCCTTTCCTGATTCTCCAGCCAGATCTAAAGAACCCAACCCGTACATACTTCTTCTGTATCGGAGCCATAGGATGTTCACACCCCTGGCAATGTTCACAGAAAAAATTAATGAATAGTAAAAATCAGTCAACCCCCAAAGACACATAAATTCGCACAGGGATAAAGAGAATCACAAGCTTATAAGCAGATTTGGCATTCCAAGCATTGTCCAATGGCCCTTTTGTGTCTAACATAAATAATTAGTTATAAAAAATAAAAAAAATCATATAGTGAAAATGCATAGAACTTTAAACATCATACTATCCAAAACTGCCTAGCTTCGATATTGGATTGGCCCGTGATTATATTATATACATTGTTACTAAAACTAAAACTATCTAATCTCAAGCTAACTCAACTCAACACTAAAATCTTTAACCTCAACCTGAATGTTCATTACGCAATAGCCAATAACATAATCAAACTTTCTAAAATTGAAATAGTTCACTAAGCACCATATGTAAGAATCATTGACTTCTTCCAAACATTCTATATATGAAGTGTCATTACAACAAAGTATGTCCATACATTCAGTGCACACTGCATATCCAGCCACATCAAATGACATTTCATTGGATGTAAATAAGCACGTAACTAAATATGCAAAATCAGGATAAACAATTTGCAGAATCATTAATTGGGCTTCAACTCAAATAGATTGCAACTTATTGAGACCAGAGCACGAGCAATGCAATTTCTTTCATCTCTTTTCCATTCAAAACTAATTTCAAAAATCTAGTTTTCCTATAAACACCAAATTTGGACAATGAGGTGAAAACTTAGAAGAGTAGACAAAAAAATTTTAACAACACATCAGGCACATATCCAATATAATCAGCATCCTGATCAGTATACCAGGATGAGTGGGGAAATAGCTTGGGCAAAAACTGTTTAAAGATTTCTCTCAACTATGAAGCCTTCAAATCCTGCCTCATCATCAGAAAACAGGTTCTTTCCATGGATGGAAGAACTAAGTGCTTTCAAGCACCTAAACATGCAGAAAAGGATTTAACTTCTGAAGCTATTTGAGATTGGACTGCCATTATACCAAACAAATGATATGTCTGGCTAATACTTTAGCTGCATGAAAACTCACTACTTGAACTGCATTGTGGATGTTTCCGATCGATTTGGTGCGGGAATTGTATGAAATCAGGGGCAGATCCAAAATTCTAGTTTAGACGGGGCAAAAATAAATAAGGAAATAATAGCTAATATAAACAAGTAAATTGTTAAGATTCATGATTAATTATTATATGGATCATAAAACCATTTCATTAATAAATCAAAGCGGAACNGCTTGGCTCGTTTATGTGCAAATATTCGGGTTCGGCTCGTTTTGTAAACGAGCCGAACTTGAACAATTTTTAAAACTCGATTAAGAAACAAGTTTTTCAAGCTCGGCTCGAACTTGACTCGAGTTCATTCGACTAACAGTCCTATTTACTCCCATCCTCTAACTTTAATCCAATGTATTGTNGTAACCTGGATTTCACATTAATTTTATCAATTATTATTTTCAGCTAAGAAGATTGTGAAGACTCCATTGCTTTAACTAAATGAGTAATAAAGGTGTTATACATGCACACAGCCAGCTATTATTTTATACGGGAAGAATTACACCCAAATTTTTTAACGTTTGTCACTTATTCACTCCGACTTTGTGACATTTGAAATATTACATACAGACTCTCTAAAGCTTGTATGCACGTAATACTTAGACTCTCTGAAATTTAAAAAAAAAATATTTCAATTAAAGATAAAATATCAAATATTTTAAATTTTATAATTAAAAATTATGTTCTATTATGTCATTTATTGAAATAAAATTAAAATTTTAATTTTAATTTTTTAAAAAAAAATCATAATCAGTATATAATTATATTGTCTATTATAATTTTAATTTGGTTGTTTAAATAACTAAATTTAAATACCAAACTATCTCAATCAAAGCTAAAAGTTATTGTGTTTATTACAATTTGAACTTTTATTTAATTTTTTTATTTTATTCTAATAGATAGTATAATTATATACTAATTATGATTTTTTTTTTAAAAAAANTCTTTTGGTGGAGATCAAAAATCAACACCTGCTCATTAAAAGGACTGTCATCATGTTCTAACAGTTAAATTAATCAAATAACAAGTTTTGAAGGAAAACGGAACCTGCTTTCTTTAAGATGGTCCCNCTTTTGGTGGAGATCAAAAATCAACACCTGCAGCTCATTAAAAGGACTGTCATCATGTTCTAACAGTTAAATTAATCAAATAACAAGTTTTGAAGGAAAAGGGAACCTGATTTCTTTAAGATGGTCCCGCAAAACAATGAGAAGAATAAAAAAAGGAAGAGTCAGGAACTTGCCTTTCCTGATTCTCCAGCCAGATCTAAAGAACCCAACCCGTACATACTTCNTTAAATATAATATTTTAAATTTAAAGAATTTAAGTATTATATACTTACAAATTTTAAGAGGTTTAAATATAATTTATTAACGAATATATTTACCGCAAAGATCTAAGTATTACGTGCACACAAATTTTAGAAGATCTATGTATGATATTTTAAATGTCAAATAATTTAAATGATTAAATGACAAATCTCATACAATTCTCCTTTTTATACAACTAGAATAAAACTTGTTAAAGTGTCCACTGAAATAACTTTTTCTGCCTCTGCCTCTGCCTCTGCCTCTGCCTCTGCCAGGGAGAGTGGGATGCACAGAGAAGTGAAATATTCATTAGAAGAAAAAAGAAAAAAAAAACTTCTTCAAAATATATGGGGAAGCAGAATTCACCCAGATTGTTACAATTACGTGGTGCATATGTGTTCACGTGACATGCCATGGCCAATCAACCCCGAATCCTTCCGAATCTCTATGGCACCAAAGCTTGCCGGCTTTGACTTGATGAAGCTCCACGCTTGGTCAGCTTACTCAATATGTATGCCATGGCAACCTTCGCACCCAAGTTAGACTGACCACGAGAAAGGCAGATCACACCCCCTAGAAAAATCAGTCCATTGGCGATCAATTTATTTGAAGGCCTCAGGAGTTTCTTCCTGCTGCGTTCACAAGCAACCTTGCAACAAATAGCACTTGCTGTTGAGGTTTCTGGATGATCTGCGCTAGAAATGTTTATGGTATCCAATTCAGGAGGAACCTACATGACAAAATAAGGATACTGTGTGAACAGAATCAGCATTTCATACAGACTATTAGAATCGCCTGGAAATTAGTAATTCGAACCATTTGAACCAAGCATCATACCATTGCATTAGTATTCCCCTGTACTAAAATCAATTGTTCTCAAGAATCCAAACAGCTAATTCTTTTGCCAGACAGCAAATTGGCTACCCTGGTTTAGCTGATAAATCAGTTTGTATAGAACACTACTTAAGCAGAACATATGGACATGGAAGGTTGATATTAGAAACCATAAAAGGTCGGAGGGAGTGATCTTTTATCTTTTGAGAGCAAGAAACTAATGTATGTACAATATCTTCATTGTTTAACCGACACATGGATTTGACACCAGGGCNGCTAAAACTTTCTCTCACGGGATGCCCTTCTATGACCACACCACCTTCTAAAGCATTCATCTTCTCCATTTTTTTCCCGTCTTGTTGTGGTGGTCATCGTGGTGGTCGATTGTGGAGTGTGTCAGTGCATGGGCTTTGGGTGTCTGATCGGGCATAGAACTAGAGGCAAGGCGATGGAGGGGTGGGTTTCTTCTTGGTGGGTGGATTTTCTAGTTGTGGTGGTTTTCGCAGGTTGTGGGTAGAGTTTGATTGTGTTTTATTGGGTGGTATTTTTGGTTTGAGGTGGGTGTGTTGTGGTGGCGTTGCTATTGATTCGACCATGGGTGAGTGGTGGTGGCGATATGCAGGTGGCTTGGGTACTTTTTGTGATTTTTGGTGGTGGATTGAACACAGTGGTGATGGTAGATTGGGTGGTGTTGCTATGTTCTTGGATTTGGTTTGAGTTTGTGATTAATTTAATTTAATTAACAATTAACCGAATTTGGTATGAATTTAAGGACAAAATTAATTTGATTTGATTTTAGATATAAATATTATTCAATAAATTAATTAATTAGATTTGGTTTGGGTTTTGGGACAAAATTAATTTTATTAATGGAATAAATAAGATTTTGTTTTCATTTAGGAATCACTTCCATTAATTAAGTAATTTTTTTCCTCGAGTTATGTGTTATATATTGATATGATGTTGCAGTTTTTATTTGGATGTTGTAAAATTAAGTAAAAGTTAATAAGTATAAAATATTTTGGATTGAGGATATCATAGTCATTTTCTTGTTGCCGTTAGCAAAATGGAACAATCAATGTTATTTTTCAAACAAGAGGGAGCCTAGTTGTTATTAACCAAATCTCAAGGGAGGGAGCTTGACACAAGTTTAAGATTAGCTCACAAAATAAAAGGGTCAAGCTTTGTTCAAATTTCAAACCAAGCTTGAGCAAACTACTTTGTTTTTTTGGGAGTGGGAGGGGGAGGGGGAGGGGGCTTAAACCCTTGACCTCAAAAAGTTAAAACCTTCACAAGATAAGGAGTATCATTAGATCAAAGGCCCATTGGTTAAGCAAACTACTTGGGTCAGCTAATTGTGGGCACCTTTCTTATGTTTTGTGGGTATTTTTTTTTTTTCTTTTGGTGGAGATCAAAAATCAACACCTGCAGCTCATTAAAAGGACTGTCATCATGTTCTAACAGTTAAATTAATCAAATAACAAGTTTTGAAGGAAAAGGGAACCTGATTTCTTTAAGATGGTCCTGCAAAACAATGAGAAGAATAAAAAAAAAAAAAGAGTCAGGAACTTGCCTTTCCTGATTCTCCAGCCAGATCTAAAGAACCCAACCCGTACATACTTCTTCTGTATCGGAGCCATAGGATGTTCACACCCCTGGCAATGTTCACAGAAAAAATTAATGAATAGTAAAAATCAGTCAACCCCCAAAGACACATAAATTCGCACAGGGATAAAGAGAATCACAAGCTTATAAGCAGATTTGGCATTCCAAGCATTGTCCAATGGCCCTTTTGTGTCTAACATAAATAATTAGTTATAAAAAATAAAAAAAATCATATAGTGAAAATGCATAGAACTTTAAACATCATACTATCCAAAACTGCCTAGCTTCGATATTGGATTGGCCCGTGATTATATTATATACANGAGAAGTGAAATATTCATTAGAAGAAAAAAGAAAAAAAAAACTTCTTCAAAATATATGGGGAAGCAGAATTCACCCAGATTGTTACAATTACGTGGTGCATATGTGTTCACGTGACATGCCATGGCCAATCAACCCCGAATCCTTCCGAATCTCTATGGCACCAAAGCTTGCCGGCTTTGACTTGATGAAGCTCCACGCTTGGTCAGCTTACTCAATATGTATGCCATGGCAACCTTCGCACCCAAGTTAGACTGACCACGAGAAAGGCAGATCACACCCCCTAGAAAAATCAGTCCATTGGCGATCAATTTATTTGAAGGCCTCAGGAGTTTCTTCCTGCTGCGTTCACAAGCAACCTTGCAACAAATAGCACTTGCTGTTGAGGTTTCTGGATGATCTGCGCTAGAAATGTTTATGGTATCCAATTCAGGAGGAACCTACATGACAAAATAAGGATACTGTGTGAACAGAATCAGCATTTCATACAGACTATTAGAATCGCCTGGAAATTAGTAATTCGAACCATTTGAACCAAGCATCATACCATTGCATTAGTATTCCCCTGTACTAAAATCAATTGTTCTCAAGAATCCAAACAGCTAATTCTTTTGCCAGACAGCAAATTGGCTACCCTGGTTTAGCTGATAAATCAGTTTGTATAGAACACTACTTAAGCAGAACATATGGACATGGAAGGTTGATATTAGAAACCATAAAAGGTCCGAGGGAGTGATCTTTTATCTTTTGAGAGCAAGAAACTAATGTATGTACAATATCTTCATTGTTTAACCGACACATGGATTTGACACCAGGGCCCAACACAAAAAATGGGCAGTTAAATATGAAAGGGAACTAGTCCTCACCTTCTGAATCAGACTGATGGCATTTACAGCTATAATCGGTCGAAGATGGTAGAAAGCAGAGTATTTGCGAAGGGCATGATCCATCTTACATACATAACTCCATATGCCTTTTGCAAAGGCCAGCTTTGCAATTTCCACATTCAAACCAGCATCTTCTTGGTGTACCATTTGGATCTCACATGCATTTCTACCAAGTACTGCAAAAAGAGAAGTCATACAATACAACCAAGTAACTCAGTTCGTTGTCACCTCGGGTGAGACGCTGATATCAGTTTTATTGATGGTAAGCACCTCAATTGCTAAGGAACCAAATACTTTTTTTTTTTTTGATAAATAAGGAACCAAATACTTGGGTTAAGGGTACAAATGACAAATGAGTAGACTCAACCTGTTCTTGAACTGTTCAAGCCAGCTTGAATAAACTTGTCATCAGCACTCAAGCTGATCATTTGGCCCTTCTTTTTCCTCCAACAGCCCACTCATACTTTCACCTTAGTGCCATAATCCAATAGTTACATAGGTACCCATCCCAATTAGGGCTGCAAAGCGAACCATGCTACCTGAGCTCGGTTCGAGATTGACTTGTTCGCAATCGGTTTGTGTGCTAAACTTGAACACATTTTTAAGCTCGTCAATTTTTTAAGGGTAAATTACATCCACCTCTTCTGAGGTTTGATCAAATAACAACAAGCCCCTTTCTTGTTCGAAAAATAACACTAACCTCCCTTCTGCTTTTGTTGTCTGTAACAAGTTGCCCCTATCGTTACTGTTCCGTCAAGAAATCATTAGTGATTTGATGATGTAAGCAATTTATAATTTAAAATCCCAAAGTTACCCTCACATATTGAATTACTTTCTTAAAAAAAAAAAGTAATCGAACCAGATAAGAATAGTTTTAAACCTAAATAAACTCTACCTTATGGCCAATCAACCAATCCAACAATTTACCAAAACTCGGCTAGATTGTGGAGTATGTCGGTACGTCGGCTTTGGGATGCCCTTCTGTGGCTAAAACTTTCTCTCACGGGATGCCCTTCTATGACCACACCACCTTCTAAAGCATTCATCTTCTCCATTTTTTTCCCGTCTTGTTGTGGTGGTCATCGTGGTGGTCGATTGTGGAGTGTGTCAGTGCATGGGCTTTGGGTGTCTGATCGGGCATAGAACTAGAGGCAAGGCGATGGAGGGGTGGGTTTCTTCTTGGTGGGTGGATTTTCTAGTTGTGGTGGTTTTCGCAGGTTGTGGGTAGAGTTTGATTGTGTTTTATTGGGTGGTATTTTTGGTTTGAGGTGGGTGGTGCAACGGTGACAATGGTGGGTGTGTTGTAGTGGCGTTGCTATTGATTCGACCATGGGTGAGTGGTGGAGGCGATATGCAGGTGGCTTGGGTACTTTTTGTGATTTTTGGTGGTGGATTGAACACAGTGGTGATGGTAGATTGGGTGGTGTTGCTATGTTCTTGGATTTGGTTTGAGTTTGTGATTAATTTAATTTAATTAACAATTAATCGAATTTGGTATGAATTTAAGGACAAAATTAATTTGATTTGATTTTAGATATAAATATTATTCAATAAATTAATTAATTAGATTTGGTTTGGGTTTTGGGACAAAATTAATTTTATTAATGGAATAAATAAGATTTTGTTTTCATTTAGGAATCACTTCCATTAATTAAGTAATTTTTTTCCTCGAGTTATGTGTTATATATTGATATGATGTTGCAGTTTTTATTTGGATGTTGTAAAATTAAGTAAAAGTTAATAAGTATAAAATATTTTGGATTGAGGATATCATAGTCATTTTCTTGTTGCCGTTAGCAAAATGGAACAATCAATGTTATTTTTCAAACAAGAGGGAGCCTAGTTGTTATTAACCAAATCTCAAGGGAGGGGGCTTGACACAAGTTTAAGATTAGCTCACAAAATAAAAGGGTCAAGCTTTGTTCAAATTTCAAACCAAGCTTGAGCAAACTACTTTGTTTTTTTGGGAGTGGGAGGGGGAGGGGGAGGGGGCTTAAACCCTTGACCTCAAAAAGTTAAAACCTTCACAAGATAAGGAGTATCATTAGATCAAAGGCCCATTGGTTAAGCAAACTACTTGGGTCAGCTAATTGTGGGCACCTTTCTTATGTTTTGTGGGTATTTTTTTTTTTTCTTTTGGTGGAGATCAAAAATCAACACCTGCAGCTCATTAAAAGGACTGTCATCATGTTCTAACAGTTAAATTAATCAAATAACAAGTTTTGAAGGAAAAGGGAACCTGATTTCTTTAAGATGGTCCTGCAAAACAATGAGAAGAATAAAAAAAAAAAAAGAGTCAGGAACTTGCCTTTCCTGATTCTCCAGCCAGATCTAAAGAACCCAACCCGTACATACTTCTTCTGTATCGGAGCCATAGGATGTTCACACCCCTGGCAATGTTCACAAAAAAAATTAATGAATAGTAAAAATCAGTCAACCCCCAAAGACACATAAATTCGCACAGGGATAAAGAGAATCACAAGCTTATAAGCAGATTTGGCATTCCAAGCATTATCCAATGGCCCTTTTGTGTCTAACATAAATAATTAGTTATAAAAAATAAAAAAAATCATATAGTGAAAATGCATAGAACTTTAAACATCATACTATCCAAAACTGCCTAGCTTCGATATTGGATTGGCCCGTGATTATATTATATACATTGTTACTAAAACTAAAACTATCTAATCTCAAGCTAACTCAACTCAACACTAAAATCTTTAACCTCAACCTGAATGTTCATTACGCAATAGCCAATAACATAATCAAACTTTCTAAAATTGAAATAGTTCACTAAGCACCATATGTAAGAATCATTGACTTCTTCCAAACATTCTATATATGAAGTGTCATTACAACAAAGTATGTCCATACATTCAGTGCACACTGCATATCCAGCCACATCAAATGACATTTNCTTCCGAATCTCTATGGCACCAAAGCTTGCCGGCTTTGACTTGATGAAGCTCCACGCTTGNTGACTTCTTCCAAACATTCTATATATGAAGTGTCATTACAACAAAGTATGTCCATACATTCAGTGCACACTGCATATCCAGCCACATCAAATGACATTTCATTGGATGTAAATAAGCACGTAACTAAATATGCAAAATCAGGATAAACAATTTGCANTGGTCAGCTTACTCAATATGTATGCCATGGCAACCTTCGCACCCAAGTTAGACTGACCACGAGAAAGGCAGATCACACCCCCTAGAAAAATCAGTCCATTGGCGATCAATTTATTTGAAGGCCTCAGGAGTTTCTTCCTGCTGCGTTCACAAGCAACCTTGCAACAAATAGCACTTGCTGTTGAGGTTTCTGGATGATCTGCGCTAGAAATGTTTATGGTATCCAATTCAGGAGGAACCTACATGACAAAATAAGGATACTGTGTGAACAGAATCAGCATTTCATACAGACTATTAGAATTGCCTGGAAATTAGTAATTCGAACCATTTGAACCAAGCATCATACCATTGCATTAGTATTCCCCTGTACTAAAATCAATTGTTCTCAAGAATCCAAACAGCTAATTCTTTTGCCAGACAGCAAATTGGCTACCCTGGTTTAGCTGATAAATCAGTTTGTATAGAACACTACTTAAGCAGAACATATGGACATGGAAGGTTGATATTAGAAACCATAAAAGGTCCGAGGGAGTGATCTTTTATCTTTTGAGAGCAAGAAACTAATGTATGTACAATATCTTCATTGTTTAACCGACACATGGATTTGACACCAGGGCCCAACACAAAAAATGGGCAGTTAAATATGAAAGGGAACTAGTCCTCACCTTCTGAATCAGACTGATGGCATTTACAGCTATAATCGGTCGAAGATGGTAGAAAGCAGAGTATTTGCGAAGGGCATGATCCATCTTACATACATAACTCCATATGCCTTTTGCAAAGGCCAGCTTTGCAATTTCCACATTCAAACCAGCATCTTCTTGGTGTACCATTTGGATCTCACATGCATTTCTACCAAGTACTGCAAAAAGAGAAGTCATACAATACAACCAAGTAACTCAGTTCGTTGTCACCTCGGGTGAGACGCTGATATCAGTTTTATTGATGGTAAGCACCTCAATTGCTAAGGAACCAAATACTTTTTTTTTTTTTGATAAATAAGGAACCAAATACTTGGGTTAAGGGTACAAATGACAAATGAGTAGACTCAACCTGTTCTTGAACTGTTCAAGCCAGCTTGAATAAACTTGTCATCAGCACTCAAGCTGATCATTTGGCCCTTCTTTTTCCTCCAACAGCCCACTCATACTTTCACCTTAGTGCCATAATCCAATAGTTACATAGGTACCTATCCCAATTAGGGCTGCAAAGCGAACCATGCTACCTGAGCTCGGTTCGAGATTGACTTGTTCGCAATCGGTTTGTGTGCTAAACTTGAACACATTTTTAAGCTCGTCAATTTTTTAAGGGTAAATTACATCCACCTCTTCTGAGGTTTGATCAAATAACAACAAGCCCCTTTCTTGTTCGAAAAATAACACTAACCTCCCTTCTGCTTTTGTTGTCTGTAACAAGTTGCCCCTATCGTTACTGTTCCGTCAAGAAATCATTAGTGATTTGATGATGTAAGCAATTTATAATTTAAAATCCCAAAGTTACCCTCACATATTGAATTACTTTCTTAAAAAAAAAAAGTAATCGAACCAGATAAGAATAGTTTTAAACCTAAATAAACTCTACCTTATGGCCAATCAACCAATCCAACAATTTACCAAAACTCGGCTAGATTGTGGAGTATGTCGGTACGTCGGCTTTGGGATGCCCTTCTGTGGCTAAAACTTTCTCTCACGGGATGCCCTTCTATGACCACACCACCTTCTAAAGCATTCATCTTCTCCATTTTTTTCCCGTCTTGTTGTGGTGGTCATCGTGGTGGTCGATTGTGGAGTGTGTCAGTGCATGGGCTTTGGGTGTCTGATCGGGCATAGAACTAGAGGCAAGGCGATGGAGGGGTGGGTTTCTTCTTGGTGGGTGGATTTTCTAGTTGTGGTGGTTTTCGCAGGTTGTGGGTAGAGTTTGATTGTGTTTTATTGGGTGGTATTTTTGGTTTGAGGTGGGTGGTGCAACGGTGACAATGGTGGGTGTGTTGTAGTGGCGTTGCTATTGATTCGACCATGGGTGAGTGGTGGAGGCGATATGCAGGTGGCTTGGGTACTTTTTGTGATTTTTGGTGGTGGATTGAACACAGTGGTGATGGTAGATTGGGTGGTGTTGCTATGTTCTTGGATTTGGTTTGAGTTTGTGATTAATTTAATTTAATTAACAATTAATCGAATTTGGTATGAATTTAAGGACAAAATTAATTTGATTTGATTTTAGATATAAATATTATTCAATAAATTAATTAATTAGATTTGGTTTGGGTTTTGGGACAAAATTAATTTTATTAATGGAATAAATAAGATTTTGTTTTCATTTAGGAATCACTTCCATTAATTAAGTAATTTTTTTCCTCGAGTTATGTGTTATATATTGATATGATGTTGCAGTTTTTATTTGGATGTTGTAAAATTAAGTAAAAGTTAATAAGTATAAAATATTTTGGATTGAGGATATCATAGTCATTTTCTTGTTGCCGTTAGCAAAATGGAACAATCAATGTTATTTTTCAAACAAGAGGGAGCCTAGTTGTTATTAACCAAATCTCAAGGGAGGGGGCTTGACACAAGTTTAAGATTAGCTCACAAAATAAAAGGGTCAAGCTTTGTTCAAATTTCAAACCAAGCTTGAGCAAACTACTTTGTTTTTTTGGGAGTGGGAGGGGGAGGGGGAGGGGGCTTAAACCCTTGACCTCAAAAAGTTAAAACCTTCACAAGATAAGGAGTATCATTAGATCAAAGGCCCATTGGTTAAGCAAACTACTTGGGTCAGCTAATTGTGGGCACCTTTCTTATGTTTTGTGGGTATTTTTTTTTTTTCTTTTGGTGGAGATCAAAAATCAACACCTGCAGCTCATTAAAAGGACTGTCATCATGTTCTAACAGTTAAATTAATCAAATAACAAGTTTTGAAGGAAAAGGGAACCTGATTTCTTTAAGATGGTCCTGCAAAACAATGAGAAGAATAAAAAAAAAAAAAGAGTCAGGAACTTGCCTTTCCTGATTCTCCAGCCAGATCTAAAGAACCCAACCCGTACATACTTCTTCTGTATCGGAGCCATAGGATGTTCACACCCCTGGCAATGTTCACAGAAAAAATTAATGAATAGTAAAAATCAGTCAACCCCCAAAGACACATAAATTCGCACAGGGATAAAGAGAATCACAAGCTTATAAGCAGATTTGGCATTCCAAGCATTGTCCAATGGCCCTTTTGTGTCTAACATAAATAATTAGTTATAAAAAATAAAAAAAATCATATAGTGAAAATGCATAGAACTTTAAACATCATACTATCCAAAACTGCCTAGCTTCGATATTGGATTGGCCCGTGATTATATTATATACATTGTTACTAAAACTAAAACTATCTAATCTCAAGCTAACTCAACTCAACACTAAAATCTTTAACCTCAACCTGAATGTTCATTACGCAATAGCCAATAACATAATCAAACTTTCTAAAATTGAAATAGTTCACTAAGCACCATATGTAAGAATCATTGACTTCTTCCAAACATTCTATATATGAAGTGTCATTACAACAAAGTATGTCCATACATTCAGTGCACACTGCATATCCAGCCACATCAAATGACATTTCATTGGATGTAAATAAGCACGTAACTAAATATGCAAAATCAGGATAAACAATTTGCAGAATCATTAATTGGGCTTCAACTCAAATAGATTGCAACTTATTGAGACCAGAGCACGAGCAATGCAATTTCTTTCATCTCTTTTCCATTCAAAACTAATTTCAAAAATCTAGTTTTCCTATAAACACCAAATTTGGACAATGAGGTGAAAACTTAGAAGAGTAGACAAAAAAATTTTAACAACACATCAGGCACATATCCAATATAATCAGCATCCTGATCAGTATACCAGGATGAGTGGGGAAATAGCTTGGGCAAAAACTGTTTAAAGATTTCTCTCAACTATGAAGCCTTCAAATCCTGCCTCATCATCAGAAAACAGGTTCTTTCCATGGATGGAAGAACTAAGTGCTTTCAAGCACCTAAACATGCAGAAAAGGATTTAACTTCTGAAGCTATTTGAGATTGGACTGCCATTATACCAAACAAATGATATGTCTGGCTAATACTTTAGCTGCATGAAAACTCACTACTTGAACTGCATTGTGGATGTTTCCGATCGATTTGGTGCGGGAATTGTATGAAATCAGNACGTCGGCTTTGGGATGCCCTTCTGTGGCTAAAACTTTCTCTCACGGGATGCCCTTCTATGACCACACCACCTTCTAAAGCATTCATCTTCTCCATTTTTTTCCCGTCTTGTTGTGGTGGTCATCGTGGTGGTCGANGGGGGCAGATCCAAAATTCTAGTTTAGACGGGGCAAAAAAAAAAAAGGAAATAATAGCTAATATAAACAAGTAAATTGTTAAGATTCATGATTAATTATTANAGGGGCAGATCCAAAATTCTAGTTTAGACGGGGCAAAAATAAATAAGGAAATAATAGCTAATATAAACAAGTAAATTGTTAAGATTCATGATTAATTATTATATGGATCATAAAACCATTTCATTAATAAATCAAAGCGGAACACAATGTTTTTTCAAATCTCTGAAAAACGAAAAACACAACTTTAGGTTAGGAAATTTTACTATTGCATCTAATCGTGTTTTACTGAGTTATGGATGAGGCACTAACTTACCAAAAAAAGTCGAGGGCAACTTTATAACTTTTTTGAACAAAAAAGGAGCAATGTATTAAATAAAAAAGATATATTATCGTTGGTCAATATATACAAGTTAGGGAATTTAATATTTGTTCCAAGCAATCAAAAACTAAAACATTTTTTAAATTGAATTAGGGGCCAATAGTGAGCCACAAAGTGACAAAATAGAAAACAGGACTGAGGTCACTGTATAAATATATAAAAGTCAAGGGGGGCAATGAATTCAATTGAGAATAATCATGTTATTTGAAGAACAAGTATTCAACAATTCTTGAAAGTTGAGGGGGGCAAGTGCCCCCACTGCCATCAATGTGGCTCCACCCCTGAACGAAATGTTGACACAAACACAAAATATACAGGTGGAGGTGGTGAGCAGGTAAATTAGGAGTAGAGGGAGAGCGATTCCATTAACAAGGTTTTATTCCAATATGAAACTCAGGGATGTTGGCTGGGACCTGTTCTCTTTAACTCCTTTCTTTTATACGGCTTTTTCTATCACAGGACAGAGAACATTGATCATGCATATTTATGCTAATGTGTTTAGAGATGTAAATCATAACATAAATATATACGTCCAGGGAGATAAGCAACTGTAAATGCATACATAAGGATAAAAGCTATGAATATTAAGGTATTACGTGCATTTTAAAACTACATAAAGCTCAGTGATACCTATAGTAGTTGCAAAGTCAGTTCTGAATTTCTATAACAGATACCTTACTGCAACAGTAGAAGATTTTATCTTTTCCTTCCCACACTCTCCAAGCTAATATGTACTCTCTTGGTGTCAAGAGCGGGAATTTTTTAATTGTGCGACCAATTTCAGTTCCATTACTTTCGTCCACCTGAAACTGCTCATGCTTAATCAGGGTCTTGTCCCACTGCTTCCTATAATCATTGTCCATATAGAAATCTCTCAGCACCTCAGCAGAGCAGTTCTCGAATATTGTCACACTCAAATATTTCAGAGGACCATCCTGCAAATGGAAGACACTTTTAACCTAGATTTGCTGAATTTATAAAATGAAGCAGAGAAACAAATACCAGTGCGTGAACAGAAATTGGGATGATAGAGTCTATGATATAAACTACATAGTGAGCTCTGGGGGAAGTATTAAAGAAAAAACCTGCAAGAAAGCAAACAAATGCCTTCATACCAGTAAAGTAGAAAACTCCCCCCCCCCCCAAAAAAAAAAAAAGGACACACACATGCACTTAATAAGAGATTTCAAATGAACACGTTACGGTATAATAATATTGTGTACATTCATTTCTAGCTAAAATACTTTGTACCCTAATTCTTTGAGATGTCTCAATCGAAAAAAAAAGTATAATACTCAAAACAAGGATTGAGGAGAACATGAACATGTTGAAATGCAGAGAATTGTAATGGTCGGGATAGCTTCTGATCAAATTAATTTTATTGGACATCTCTGTAATCACATGGATTCATGAAAAAGAACAGCAACCTTTGGTTTGCAGCACTTTGCCTTGTAGCAAAGAAGATTGTTTCTTCTGTCTATGACACTGTCCCATCTCTCATGCTCTTGGAGCTTTTCATCCAAATTGTCAATGACACTCTTCAAATCCGAATCAGATATAAAACCAGAAACCCTGCAGGAACAAACAGATATCAACATCAGTAAACATCTGTAAAACAGAAATTAAAAATCTTATAAGGTAACAGTAGTTGACTACGGAAAGGATCAAGTAGTCATTCTGCACCCAGTTAAACCAGTACCAGCTAAGTTCAGGAAAAAAAAAAACCAGTACTAGCTTACAGCCACAGGTCTACCTTCAAATTTTCAGATAGGATAAATATATCTCAACACAAAAGTGTGACACAGTTTAATAAGTAAACCCATACTCCCGAATACTAGAGCCAGCTAAACCTACTAACAGTTCAGCAGAACCTATGGTCATCCAAACAGGAGGGGGGAAGGGGGAGAGAGAGTCTGTGCTGAGAAGTTGATGGGATATATTATTCTCATCACAACATTAATAATTGGAATGAGTCCTCCACCATGAAATATTTGGACTATCTTCACTAAGCATTCTCCTATTTGGGTCAAAGGAAAGGCTTTTGTAGTAATACAAGACCAAATAACTGTGGCTGGTCATAGGAAATTTCAAAGGCAAGCAAGCATCACCTGTCCAGGTATTATAGGGTAAGAAAAACTCCACGCCAGCCTTTGGTGTTATGGTTGCCAATTGCCAATCAAGGATTGCCTATTTCCATGCAGGCATCATTGTCTCAAGTTAAGAGGATTATTGAAATAGTCTCCGGGTGTCTTTTTTCTTCTTTTTGTTCAAGATTGATGTCAATACTTGGTGTTGCATTCCCTTCTAATGTGTGTTTACAAGAGACTTTCAATGTGTCGAGTGGCGAAGAAACGTCGGTTGGGCAGTCAAAAAAATTTTGCACCATTGATATTCCATATTTAGAAAGAATCTATAAGGAGAATATGGTAGTATTACTAGGGATAACAATAACAATAGTATTGATCATAACAATAGATTACTATTTGGAAGGAAAATGGCAACAACAATAAACTAAAAAGATTTGAAGTCCAAGTAAAAGATTACAAAAAAAATGACATAGTAATAGGAAGTAAGAGAAGTAGCAGAGGAATAAAATACGTACCTAGGCGGGGAAAGGGCAGAGGAGGCGGGAACGGTGGAGTTGTTGAAGCTCCCAAAAGAAGGAGGAGGAGGAGGAGCAGAGGGGTTAGGGGTAGCAGCTTCTTGTGATCTGAAATGATTATTAGGAAGGAAGAAGAAGAAGAAGGAAGATTTCAACCCGGTGTTGGAGATCAATTGCCATATCAATATCACTGCTACGGCGCCGATCGTATATGCAAAGCAGCTGCCCCATCCACTTTCTCCTCCTCCTCCTCCTCCTCCAGTCATCTCTTCCCCTCCAAAAGTTGTACTGATGTCGATGAGATGAAAATCCTCCTCCTCCTCCTCCTCCTCGTGATGATACCGATATTACAATTCCAGGACTAACCCACGACTCGTTTGTTTGCTTTGGAGTCTCCTCTCTATTCCCTTTCTCTCTCTCTCTCTCTCTCTGTCTCCGCATGTCCCCTCCTTTCCTTATCTCGACTATCCTTTATTCGATTCAGTTCTACTTTAATTATTTTAAATTTTAGGATTAATCACAAATTACATTGGAACAATTTCTTAAATCTCAATTTATACCGTTAAAAGATATAAATTTTTACCAATATGCACTTAAAATTAAAAGTCATCAAACTAGTTGAATAAGTTATGCGTAGACCTTCTCAAATTTGTTATTTAGGNCCAGTACTAGCTTACAGCCACAGGTCTACCTTCAAATTTTCAGATAGGATAAATATATCTCAACACAAAAGTTTGACTCAGTTTAATAAGTAAACCCATACTCCCGAATACTAGAGCCAGCTAAACCTACTAACAGTTCAGCAGAACCTATGGTCATCCAAACAGGAGGGGGGAAGGGGGAGAGAGAGTCTGTGCTGAGAAGTTGATGGGATATATTATTCTCATCACAACATTAATAATTGGAATGAGTCCTCCACCATGAAATATTTGGACTATCTTCACTAAGCATTCTCCTATTTGGGTCAAAGGAAAGGCTTTTGTAGTAATACAAGACCAAATAACTGTGGCTGGTCATAGGAAATTTCAAAGGCAAGCAAGCATCACCTGTCCAGGTATTATAGGGTAAGAAAAACTCCACGCCAGCCTTTGGTGTTATGGTTGCCAATTGCCAATCAAGGATTGCCTATTTCCATGCAGGCATCATTGTCTCAAGTTAAGAGGATTATTGAAATAGTCTCCGGGTGTCTTTTTTCTTCTTTTTGTTCAAGATTGATGTCAATACTTGGTGTTGCATTCCCTTCTAATGTGTGTTTACAAGAGACTTTCAATGTGTCGAGTGGCGAAGAAACGTCGGTTGGGCAGTCAAAAAAATTTTGCACCATTGATATTCCATATTTAGAAAGAATCTATAAGGAGAATATGGTAGTATTACTAGGGATAACAATAACAATAGTATTGATCATAACAATAGATTACTATTTGGAAGGAAAATGGCAACAACAATAAACTAAAAAGATTTGAAGTCCAAGTAAAAGATTACAAAAAAAATGACATAGTAATAGGAAGTAAGANTTCCACGCCAGCCTTTGGTGTTATGGTTGCCAATTGCCAATCAAGGATTGCCTATTTCCATGCAGGCATCATTGTCTCATAGTTAAGAGGATTATTGAAATAGTCTCCGGGTGTCTTTTTTCTTCTTTTTTTTCGAGATTGATGTCAATACTTGGTGTTGCATTCCCTTCTAATGTGTGTTTACAAGAGACTTTCAATGTGTCGAGTGGCGAAGAAACGTCGGTTGGGCAGTCAAAAAAATTTTGCACCATTGATATTCCATATTTAGAAAGAATCTATAAGGAGAATATGGTAGTATTACTAGGGATAACAATAACAATAGTATTGATCATAACAATAGATTACTATTTGGAAGGAAAATGGCAACAACAATAAACTAAAAAGATTTGAAGTCCAAGTAAAAGATTACAAAAAAAATGACATAGTAATAGGAAGTAAGAGAAGTAGCAGAGGAATAAAATACGTACCTAGGCGGGGAAAGGGCAGAGGAGGCGGGAACGGTGGAGTTGTTGAAGCTCCCAAAAGAAGGAGGAGGAGGAGGAGCAGAGGGGTTAGGGGTAGCAGCTTCTTGTGATCTGAAATGATTATTAGGAAGGAAGAAGAAGAAGAAGGAAGATTTCAACCCGGTGTTGGAGATCAATTGCCATATCAATATCACTGCTACGGCGCCGATCGTATATGCAAAGCAGCTGCCCCATCCACTTTCTCCTCCTCCTCCTCCTCCTCCAGTCATCTCTTCCCCTCCAAAAGTTGTACTGATGTCGATGAGATGAAAATCCTCCTCCTCCTCCTCCTCCTCGTGATGATACCGATATTACAATTCCAGGACTAACCCACGACTCGTTTGTTTGCTTTGGAGTCTCCTCTCTATTCCCTTTCTCTCTCTCTCTCTCTCTCTGTCTCCGCATGTCCCCTCCTTTCCTTATCTCGACTATCCTTTATTCGATTCAGTTCTACTTTAATTATTTTAAATTTTAGGATTAATCACAAATTACATTGGAACAATTTCTTAAATCTCAATTTATACCGTTAAAAGATATAAATTTTTACCAATATGCACTTAAAATTAAAAGTCATCAAACTAGTTGAATAAGTTATGCGTAGACCTTCTCAAATTTGTTATTTAGGATGAGTTTGTCAATTCATGAATGGACTGGACTGATTTATATTTAAATTTCAAATTAGTCCAGTGAAATTTCAATAGGTCGGATTTGTAGGGAATAAAAGAAAATTGTGTTATCTAATCTCAGGTTTGGATAGTGCATTATGATATGGTTGAAATATGGACAAACTACAATCTTTTATTAAACATCTAATACATTTGACATTAATTGATCATTTCATTCTTGAATCCTATCCACTCCTATCTCATTTTTGGCTTGATAATTGTTGGTTACCACTTTTTTTTTTTTTTTTAACTTTTTGATCATTGTTGGTTACTAATTTAATATTATAAAAAATATAAAAACGCTTATGTATTCACCAAATGTATGTTATTACACATTGATTTTATAATATCCTTACAAATTTATTTCATCCGCCAAAAATATTAAAAAATTTAGGACAATAAAATGCCTGAACATAAGAAAAACTACGTCACAACCCAAATTCACATGAACCATAGTAGTAATTAACTATTTTTTTTATAAAAATTAAAAGAAGAAAAAATTATTTCCGATCACCAAAAAAAATACAAAAAGCCAGTACAATTCTAAAATCATAAGCAAAGCTCCTTCAAAACATGAAAAAAAGAAAAATAACTTGTGTTAAAAGAAAAAATATATACAACATACATACAGTAAACCTGTGTTATCCTTTTATCATAAAAAAATGAGCACATTTTTTAAGTCTAGCAACTGGCAGTATTCTTACATGCACCATGGAATCTGCCTCTTTCACAAATTTACAATGAACTACACCATATTGTTCAATTAAGCGCAAACCATCCAAATAGCCCCCAAAACTCAACCACCATGTTCCAACATGAGATCTTCTCAACCGTTGGATATTAACAGAGTTCTTGCAGATACCAGACCCAAAGCTCCTGAAGCTAGGAGGAGTAGAATGATCAAGAACAAATTCAAAGGGATGAAGACGACTTCTTTTGACGCTGCAAGACCACCACAGTGTAGATAATTATGGCTCTTTTTTTATTTTTTTTTATGTCTCTCAACTATAACTCTTCAAATGAATTTTGTTTAATGATAAATTACCAGTTAGCTTAAGCTTAGTGGGTATCTGAGGTGTAAATTAGAGAGATTTTTGCCTGATATTTTGCTCTAATGTTTAAATAATTGATCACTTGAAATAAAAAGTTGAGATTCTCCAAAAAAAAAAAAGGTGAGGAATCGGCACAGAAAGCAAACAATGGAACTCACTGTAGCCATGTGCCTTTTTAGCACCCAGCAAGGTTTCAGACGTTAGCCATGGAGGAAGAGAAGAAGAGAGANATTGATCACTTGAAATAAAAAGTTGAGAGTCTCCAAAAAAAAAAAGGTGAGGAATCAGCACAAAAAGCAAACAATGGAACTCACTGTAGCCATGTGCCTTTTTAGCACCCAGCAAGGTTTCAGACGTTAGCCGTGGAGGAAGAGAAGAAGAGAGAGAGATAGAGCAATGAAGATAGAACTGGCCCTTTCAAACGAAAAAAAATACCATCATCGTTCAATTTTTCTTGTTGGAAGTAACTACTGCTTCTAGCCAAAATACCACCTTAAACTATGTAACTAATGCATAAAAAAATTACAGAGGCAAGAAAGAGAGAGACGAGGGAGACAGGAGAGAGAGCGATATACATACCTTCTGAAGGAGACACGGGCGCCGTTGTCACAGTGGGGGACCAGCAGGTAGGTGGAAAGGAAGGGAAAATAGGTAAAAATCCTACTTTGTGTGTATTGTTTAAGAGGTAATAACGTAATTTCATGCTTTATTCATCCACTGGGCTTAGAAATTCTAAAGTCCGGTTGGGTTTCATTTTATCCGGATCAGATGGGATTTAGGGCTAATTGACTACGGCCGAGTAATTTAACCCAATAAAAATCCAATCCCATTTGCATAACCCAAAGATGGGATATATGAGCTCTCAGATATTTTTATCCAATCTAACATGTCCTATCTACCTATATCTGTCCAAACAAACACACTTTTAATCATTTAGACCCCTCACATTTAGAATAGTACTCTTACACATCCTAACATTTGTGCACATGTAACATACAATTCCTTGTTGTTGAAATATGTTAATATAACTCTTAAAAATATGATTTTATCATAATAAAAAATTATAATTTTCATGTTATCCTTTATTTNAGAGATACATACCTTCTGAAGGAGACACGGGCGCCGTTGTCAAAGTGGGGGACCAGCAGGTAGGTGGAAAGGAAGGGAAAATAGGTAAAAATCCTACTTTGTGTTGTATTGTTTAAGAGGTAATAACGTAATTTCATGCTTTATTCATCCACTGGCCTTAGAAATTCTAAAATCCAGTTGGGTTTCATTTTATCCGGATCAGATGGGATTTAGGGCTAATTGACTACGGGCCGAGTAATTTAACCCAATAAAAATTCAATCCCATTTGCATAACCCAAAGATGGGATATATGAGCTCTCAGATATTTTTATCCAATCTAACATGTTCTATCTACCTATATCTGTCCAAACAAACACACCTTTAATCATTTAGACCCCTCACATTTAAAATAGTACTCTTACACATTCTAACATTTGTGCACGTGTAACATACAATTCCTTGTTGTTGAAATATGTTAATATAACTCTTAAAAATATGATTTTATCATAATAAAAAATTATAATTTTCATGTTATCCTTTATTTTGTGGTTCGTTATACTCTAAAGTTTAAAATCAAATTTGACATTAGAATACTAATTATAATGCATGTATTTATATAATATTCTTTATATCCAATACAATACATTACTTGAACATAATTATTTAAATGTCCGATTAGGAGAATATTTTTAGTCATATTTAAATTCTCAGGGGATGTAATTGTAATATTTTAAATGTGAAGGCATAATATAATTAAGTGACAAATATGAGGAAGTCTAGATTTAATTTATTCATTTAGTTTTAAGCGACAAACAACTTTATGTAACTTTACGGTGCATTGATACATGTAATTTTACGTGTGCATTGATACATATTTATATCTTTGAAAGTATAAACTAAAATTTTTAATTTTTTAAAAATATAATTTCTCGTAAGCAATTTAAAAAAATAAGTAATAACACTATGATATTTTCTCTCCCTAAGGGCCTGTTTGGTATGTTTTTTGGGAGGGGTTTGGATTGGCTTGTCCAAACCCGGGTTCGACCAAAAATGGGATTCAAATAAGGGATTCAATATTTAATGTTGTCCATACCCATATTTGGTATTCGCAGGAATATGTAACTATTATGATAATATATTTGTATTTAAATGACTATTGTGCCCCTTAACTAATTTAATCCAAATATGGGTATAAATATATNCGACCAAAAATGGGATTCAAATAAGGGATTCAATATTTAATATTGTTCATACCCATATTTGGCATTCGCAGGAATATGTAACTATTATGATAATATATTTGTATTTAAATGACTATTGTGCTCCTTAACTAATTTAATCCAAATATGGGTATAAATATATAGGAAGTATAAATGTCATTTGAATGTAAAACCCTCAAGCCCACATATGAAACTCACCCCCCATGGGTTTCATGAAACTCATGAACAAGGGTTTCATGACCGGGTCGGATTTCAAACCCTAAGCTAAATTCATAGTTACCAAACATGAGCTTAAGGAGGTTTAGTCCCCAACTTATGTTCCAAACCCCCCCCCCCAACCCACATACCAAACAGCCCCTAAGTAATAACAGAGAAAGGAGAGAAAATCATCAATTTCGCTCAGATCTATTGTAGTTTCTTCAACATATATGGAATCAGCTATCAGTCAAATGGAAGACTGCTCATCGTATGGTCAATCCTAAGGAACACCATGAAAGTATGGAAGAAGAATAGATGTGTGTTGATGGCAATGAACATACGATTGCAAACTCGCCTGATCTAGGCATTTTGCCTACTGAAAACACTAAAAATGGGTAAACCCAAAAATTACTTGTCTGCACTTATGAAAAACTCTGGGGTCATCTACTTTGAACCGAAAATGTATGAGATTTCCTCTAACGAAGATAACCCAAAAAATAGTAGCAATAAAGATTCAAGCAAGGAGAAGGACACAATGATTATTGATAACTCATACCAAAGTTGTCCGAAAATTACCCTATCGCATAAAACAATGCAAAAAATCAAAAAGAAATGGAAAAATGGACTGATTGTCAAACTACTAGGACGTTCTATAGGATACAAAATGCTTTGCACTATAAATAGAAATTTTTGGGGGGTCCAACGTGATTTTGAAGCCATAGACTTTGACTATGGCTTCTTCCTTTTCAAATTTCAACTAATAGAGGACTGTCATAAGGTTTTCACAAAAGGCCCCTAGGTGATATTGAACCACCATCTCATTGTCAGGAGGAGAAAGCCTGTGACGTCAAAGAGAATAGCGATTATTCTGCAGGCTAGTAGTAATTAACAGTGAATAACACAAGAGAATCGCCCAAAAAATTGGCTAAGTAGCCACAATCTTTATAAAATCAAAATAATAAGAGTTAACCCTAGAACACATGAAAACATCCTTTAAATACTAAACAATAAGCTGGAAACCCTAATTACACAAGGCATAATTAAATTACAAAAAAATCCAAATAAACCCAAAATTGAAAAAACTTTTAAAAGGCCCAACACACATGTTTCCAGGCCTTTTTTGGGCTTTTAATGATGTCTATCATAGCCAAAGGTAATATGTCTTGTAGGGCTCGTCGTAAGCTTCGATTTGATATATTATGGGCCACATAACTCCAAACAAATTAAAAGTTATGGTCCAAACAATGTCAACCATTCTTAGACTTTGATCTGTCATCTTTGTGCTAATCTGCTAACTCAAGATATCTCAATGCCATCAACGTTCCATCTGATAACTTAGCATTATCTGACTCGAATCCTCCTGCATCAGTCGCCCCGAGTTGGAAGGAACTCGTCCTCGAGTTCACAGTAGCATCATCGAAATCCACAAAACAAGGACTCATGTGTTTCACATTAAAGACATCAAAAGTCCTCAAATGACTAGGGAGACGTAGCCTGTAGGCGTTGTCATTGATCTTCTGTAGTATCTTACAGGGTCCAATCTTCCACTCCTTAAGCTTATTATACTCTTGAACAAGAAAACGATCACGAGTTAATACCGCCCAAACAAAATCACCAACATCAAAAAGTACCTGACGACGATGACTGTCACCCCAAACCTTGTACTTGGCATTGCTCTCGTGAATGGCCAGTTTCATCTGCTCATGGATGCCCCAAAGATGTTCTACTATCTCATCTGCTTTAGGACTCAATTGACCTACATGTGGAATAGAGACTAAGTCTAGCACCCGGGATGGATTTTGACCATAGACAATCTCAAATGGGCTCATTCCTATGGTTCTATTCTTCGATCTGTTATAGGCACATTCTGCTTGAGGTAACGCCAAATCCCACTGCTTTGGTTTAGTTTCTGCCAAACACCTCAAAAGGTTGCCCAAACTCCGGTTCACCACCTCTGTCTGACCATCCGTCTGGGGGAGACGGGCACTGCTGAAATTCAACTGTGTCCCCATTTTCTCCCATAAACTCCTCCAGAAATTACTCATAAACTTGGTGTCACAATCTGAAGTGATTGATCNATGAACAAGGGTTTCATGACCGGGTCGGATTTCAAACCCTAAGCTAAATTCATAGTTACCAAACATGAGCTTAAGGAGGTTTAGTCCCCAACTTATGTTCCAAACCCCCCCCCCCAACCCACATACCAAACAGCCCCTAAGTAATAACAGAGAAAGGAGAGAAAATCATCAATTTCGCTCAGATCTATTGTAGTTTCTTCAACATATATGGAATCAGCTATCAGTCAAATAGAAGACTGCTCATCGTATGGTCAATCCTAAGGAACACCATGAAAGTATGGAAGAAGAACAGATGTGTGTTGATGGCAATGAACATAAGATTGCAAACTCGTCCTCGGGTTCACAGTAGCATCATCGAAATCCACAAAACAAGGACTCATGTGTTTCACATTAAAGACATCAAAAGTCCTCAAATGACTAGGGAGACGTAGCCTGTAGGCGTTGTCATTGATCTTCTGTAGTATCTTACAGGGTCCAATCTTCCGCTCCTTAAGCTTATTATACTCTTGAACAAGAAAACGATCACGAGTTAATACCGCCCAAACAAAATCACCAACATCAAAAAGTACCTGACGACGATGACTGTCACCCCAAACCTTGTACTTGGCATTGCTCTCGTGAATGGCCAGTTTCATCTGCTCATGGATGCCCCAAAGATGTTCTACTATCTCATCTGCTTTAGGACTCAATTGACCTACATGTGGAATAGAGACTAAGTCTAGCACCCGGGATGGATTTTGACCATAGACAATCTCAAATGGGCTCATTCCTATGGTTCTATTCTTCGATCTGTTATAGGCACATTCTGCTTGAGGTAACGCCAAATCCCACTGCTTTGGTTTAGTTTCTGCCAAACACCTCAAAAGGTTGCCCAAACTCCGGTTCACCACCTCTGTCTGACCATCCGTCTGGGGGAGACGGGCACTGCTGAAATTCAACTGTGTCCCCATTTTCTCCCATAAACTCCTCCAGAAATTACTCACAAACTTGGTGTCACAATCTGAAGTGATTGATCGAGGAACACTATGTTAACGCACAATCTCCCTGAAGTAGAGGTGGACAATCCGAGCAGCAACCATTGTTTTCCTGTAAGCTACAAAATGGGTCATCTTGGAAAACCTGTCAACTACAACCAAAATAGAATCCAAGGCCCGTTGCGTACGAGGTAAGCCTAACACAAAGTCCATACTAACATCAAACCAAGGGGCCTTAGGAACAGGTAAATAAGTGTACAGGCCCGCATTAGTGAGAACTCCCTTGGACCGTTGACACACATAACAATGCTCCACATAATAAGCCACGTCACTGGCCAATTTGGACCAATAATAGTCAGAAAATATCAGAGCCAACATCTTATCTTGCCCAAAGTGACCCTCGTTATGAAGTTCACTAATAATCTGTTGCCTTAGTGAACAATCTGGAATGCACAATTGTAATATGCAAAACAGATAACCATTAAGCAAAATAAAATCATGATGTTGACCATCAGTTTCCTCCTGAATTATCCTCCCGAATGAAGGATCTGCGGCATACATATCAATGAAAGCCTCAAATCTTGCGACTCTAGTGCTCATGGTGGTGAGGAGTAACATACGATGGCTCAATGCATCTGCAACACAATTCAGACTCCCTACTTGGTGCCTCAACGCAAACATGAACTCCTACAAGTACGCCACCCACTTGGCATGCCGTCTACTCAGCTTGTGTTGGCCATTGATGTACTTCAAGGCCTCATGATCAATGATAAGAATGAACTCCCTCTGTATTGGGTAGTGACGACAATGCTTTAGGGGCTAAACTATGGCATAAAACTCCAGATCATGGGTGGAATAATTCTTCTTTGATTCCGATAGCTTCTCACTGAAAAAAGTGATGGGGCACCCCTCCTAACTCAAAACACCACCAATACCAACACCAGATGCATCACAATTACCTCAAATACCTTTTCAAAATCAGGAAGTGCCAAAACTAGTGCATCTGTCATCTTCTGCTTGACTAGTTGAAAATTGGTCTCTGCCTNCTAATAAATGTTAGGATCCACAGTAAAATCAATGATTGAGATTATCAAGTCTACTTTTTAAGTCCATGTAGTATTACACTCCTGTTTATGGGATACTACCAAAAATATAAAAGGAAAAAAATCTTCTGCAGCAAAAGTTGCTCAAATTATTAGTAGAAATGGGCAGTAATACACAGCTCATCTGGGGGCAACAAAACTGATGTCCAACGAAAAAAAATATTTCTATTCAAGAAACCAGATGCTGAGAGACGCTCATCTGCAAGGGTCATTGATCTCTATCAATGCCATTCACTCAATTGTAGTTTCTGGAACAAAAACGTCCAAACATTTGAGGCAGCAATTTACCTTCTAGTTAGCACAAGAGGAACCCTAAATTCTCAGTGTCACTGCACAACAGGAAGATGATTGCAGAGCTCCTCCTTAACATGTATCATTAGAAAAGTTCATGCTTCATCCAATTCCCAGTGACTTCAAAGATTTGTCCCTCTTACGATGGTATTGATGAGTCTCACTACGCGTTGTACTTGGTACTGATGCAGGTTGAAGTTGAACTGCATAAGTTAACTAATTCTGTCAGCAAAGTCTTTACCTAGCGAAGACCAATTGTTACAACAATGAGCAGATTTATATATTTTTTTTTTCTTCTGTGCTTTAACACCCCCAAAACCGTAGTACATTTGTCCAGCTCCAATTATATGATTACCCATATCACACAGGAGCCTATTGATTTGGATATTCATAGCATATATGGAGCAGACTTAAAAGGTCCTTACTAAAGAGGGTATTGGGCAAAGTGGATCACGTACAGACCTAACGTTGAGGTATTTTTCACCTAGTTGACTCCCCTCATATATGAACCCACAGCCTCATGGACATTGGGCTGAATATTTACACTACATATGTGGATGAGAGTACTAAGGTAGGGCTACATAGCAAAGCTAAGAAAGCAGCATCATGAACACTACCTAGTAGGAAATATGTAAGAAATGAAGGTGATAAACACTATTCCTACACTAATGCTTTCCCAAACTTGAAGATGTTCCATGCTTGTTGAAATTGGTAAACAATTACCTTTTCTTGGCTTGGGTGGTTTAATTGCATGCCCTGCAGTATTTGTTGGAGGTAAATGCCTCATTGCAGTTACAGGTTTCGATGAGATTTCAGTCTTTTTTGAAGATATGAGAGCTGAAGAAAGAAGTGCATCTACAGCCTCACGTTGTTGTTTCCTTTTCGTGATTGCATCTTTGCGTATGTCAACTTGATTAGGAGCTCTAGTTCTATCATCCCCATCTCTCTGCTGAAAGCCTCTTTCAGGAGAAGTTATTCTAATATCGATACTAATCTGCCTTTTGTCATGCTCCGAAGATTCTGCAAGTCCTTTAAATCCAACTGGCATCACAACCTTTTGACCATCACCTGACACCGGCTCAGACTGATGCAAGTTGCTCCTATTTTCACGTCCTTTTCTCTTAGCCACAGCAGAATCTCCCATACTGAGTAGCTTTTCATTAGTTTTTTTGACTTCATATACACGGTCTATCACTTGATCTCCTGTGCTTGTGGACTTCATATCCTCATTGACCCTATTTCCGGCTACAGATGTAAGATCCATCTTCGCTACAGAATCATGTTCTTCTCTGGCTCTTCTTTTCTTGCCTTTGAAAGCATCCCCTGTTGCCAAACAATCATGTTCATCTCCACCTGCACTATAAGCACTTTGAGTTTCCGTGATCATGTATTTTCTTTTCCTTTCATAGGAATGCTTTGCATTTTTATGTTGCAGTTCAGCATGCCTGCTAGACCTTTTAACCTTCTCAGCATGTTTTAGGTTCCTTGAACGATCATCAGAATTTTCTGAAGCAGAATATTTCTTCAAAGCAGACTTAAAGATGACATCATATGGCTTTGTAACCGGTATAAGCAACTTTCTCTCCNTGGGCTCATCCTCTCACGAATGTACCCCTCTCCAATAATTCTACCACCTGTGCTGCAACTCTTCAAATTCCTTGGGACTAAGGTGATAGGCCGATCGATTAGGCAAACTCGATCCTGGAACAAGGTCGATCTGATGTNCTGAAGCTCTGATACTGACTGATGCTGGACATAATAGCGATTATTCTGCAGGCTAGTTTCCACAAATAATTCACAGTGAAGAAAACAAGAAAATCGCCCAAAAAACTGGTTAAGCAGTCACAATCTTTATAAAATCATAATAATAAGAGTTAACCCTAAAACACATGAAAACATCCTTTAAATACTAAACAATAAGCTGGAAACCCTAATTATGCAAGGAATAATTAAATTACAAAAAAATCCAAATAAACCAAAACTGAAAAAACTTCAGAAGGTCCAAACACATGTTTNCAATCACTAGAGAATTTGAAGACATTCCTCTCTTCTGCATTTTGGCGGGATGTAAAGCAATGTGTGATTTGTAATTAGATTATATTTAGCTAACAATCAATTTTTAGTTGTGTTTTGCTTTTGTTTTCTTCAATTTTTCAGTTGGACGGCTTGTCCACTATTATCTCTTTATCATGATTCTTTATTTAAAACTAAAATAAACTGATTTCTTACCCAAAAAAACACCTGAATTGAACATATTATAGGCAAGTTGGTACTTTATAATAGGTCAATCAAAATGTGACACGGCATGAATCGACGCGGAGTTAAGCAGGTTTGACTGAGACCTTAATGGGTGCGGGTGATAAACGGGCAAATCCGCTAGACCCGCTTAATAAACGAGTCATGTTCAAGTGAGATATATCAACCCATTTATCACCTTTTTACTCATTTAAATAAAATTAATATAATAATAAATTAATTATTATTTCAGTTTTTTTCTAGTCAGAATAATTTATCCAATTTAATAATTAGACTAGTTAAATTTAATTTAATGATGAGTTCATTCTTATAATCTTAAATGTTTTTCTAATATGGGTTGGCATCACTGAATGTCATATTTTTGTGGTAGTTTTTTAATTAGTTAATAAGAATGTTTATTAGTTAGTTATATAGAAATTTTAATGAAAAACGGGTGGCAGGTTAAAGGTGTTATCGTGTTAACTCTACTCTATCTAACATGATTCATTTATTAGACGGGTTAATCGAGTCGTATTTGGTTTGTAGATTTTCACTTGTTTAATTAAACGAATCGTGTACGGGTTGAAAGGTTTTTCACCCGAACCCGCTTTAATAAGCCTACTCTATGGTATTCAACACATCTGAGCAACATTGTGGACCATGCATAGTAACACACACACACAAAAATAGAGGTCTATTTTGGTGGATTGAATTCAAAAACAATAGTTATCAGAAACAGAACAGACTTCAGGGGTATTCCAAACCAGAGTTAGTCAACCAGGAAAGTGAACTGGTCGACTAGGGTTCTACACAACAAGAATTTCTATACCAACACTTCCACAGACCAATCTATGGAGCAACATCGAGTTATAACACTTGAAGAGCAGAAATCAAGTTTAAGTGACAAATAACAAAGTTTTAGTTTACTTAGATACCCTACCTTTGGATTAAGAGGTGTAGAACTCTATAATAGAACTTAAAGAAAACACAAAACTGGTTAGGTCCTATTCAGCCGCTCTCTAGGCATTTACAAAAACTAGTGATTATCCAAGTTTTTGGCCAAGGACACAGATTACAAGCATCAATTGGAACATAGTGTGTTTGACATAGCAACCTCCAAAATTCANTGTCAACCTTTCTTGAACTTGGGTCTGTCATTTTTGCGCTGATCTGCTAACTCAAGGTATCTCAACGCCATCAACGTGTCATCTGATAACTCAGCATCATTCGACTTAGATCCTCCAACATCATTTTGTCCCCTCAAGAGCTTCAAATATCTCAACTGCTATATGGATAAGACTCCCAGAATCGCCTCTTGAATACTATGAGGAAAAAATTATCTTCAAAATAGCTAAAGCAATGAGAAATCCAATTAAGGTGGATATAATAACTGCAACTACTGAGAGAAGCAAGTTTGAAANAGTCATGTTCAAGTGAGATATATCAACCCATTTATCACCTTTTTACTCATTTAAATAAAATTAATATAATAATAAATTAATTATTATTTCAGTTTTTTTCTAGTCAGAATAATTTATCCAATTTAATAATTAGACTAGTTNGGCAAATCAAGTGAGATATATCAACCCATTTATCACCTTTTTACTCATTTAAATAAAATTAAATTGGATAAATTATTCTGACTAGAAAAAAACTGAAATAATAATTAATTTATTATTATATAAAATTAATATAATAATAAATTAATTATTATTTCAGTTTTTTTCTAGTCAGAATAATTTATCCAATTTAATAATTAGACTAGTTAAATTTAATTTAATGATGAGTTCATTCTTATAATCTTAAATGTTTTTCTAATATGGGTTGGCATCACTGAATGTCATATTTTTGTGGTAGTTTGTTAATTAGTTAATAAGAATGTTTATTAGTTAGTTATATAGAAATTTTAATGAAAAACGGGTGGCAGGTTAAAGGTGTTATCGTGTTAACTCTACTCTATCTAACATGATTCATTTATTAGACGGGTTAATCGAGTCGTATTTGGTTTGTAGATTTTCACTTGTTTAATTAAACGAATCGTGTACGGGTTGAAAGGTTTTTCACCCGAACCCGCTTTAATAAGCCTACTCTGTGGTATTCAACACATCTGAGCAACATTGTGGACCATGCATAGTAACACACACACACAAAAATAGAGGTCTATTTTGGTGGATTGAATTCAAAAACAATAGTTATCAGAAACAGAACAGACTTCAGGGGTATTCCAAACCAGAGTTAGTCAACCAGGAAAGTGAACTGGTCGACTAGGGTTCTACACAACAAGAATTTCTATACCAACACTTCCACAGACCAATCTATGGAGCAACATCGAGTTATAACACTTGAAGAGCAGAAATCAAGTTTAAGTGACAAATAACAAAGTTTTAGTTTACTTAGATACCCTACCTTTGGATTAAGAGGTGTAGAACTCTATAATAGAACTTAAAGAAAACACAAAACTGGTTAGGTCCTATTCAGCCGCTCTCTAGGCATTTACAAAAACTAGTGATTATCCAAGTTTTTGGCCAAGGACACAGATTACAAGCANCCAATTATATGATTACCCATATCACACAGGAGCCTATTGATTTGGATATTCATAGCATATATGGAGCAGACTTAAAAGGTCCTTACTAAAGAGGGTATTGGGCAAAGTGGATCACGTACAGACCTAACGTTGAGGTATTTTTCACCTAGTTGACTCCCCTCATATATGAACCCACAGCCTCATGGACATTGGGCTGAATATTTACACTACATATGTGGATGAGAGTACTAAGGTAGGGCTACATAGCAAAGCTAAGAAAGCAGCATCATGAACACTACCTAGTAGGAAATATGTAAGAAATGAAGGTGATAAACACTATTCCTACACTAATGCTTTCCCAAACTTGAAGATGTTCCATGCTTGTTGAAATTGGTAAACAATTACCTTTTCTTGGCTTGGGTGGTTTAATTGCATGCCCTGCAGTATTTGTTGGAGGTAAATGCCTCATTGCAGTTACAGGTTTCGATGAGATTTCAGTCTTTTTTGAAGATATGAGAGCTGAAGAAAGAAGTGCATCTACAGCCTCACGTTGTTGTTTCCTTTTCGTGATTGCATCTTTGCGTATGTCAACTTGATTAGGAGCTCTAGTTCTATCATCCCCATCTCTCTGCTGAAAGCCTCTTTCAGGAGAAGTTATTCTAATATCGATACTAATCTGCCTTTTGTCATGCTCCGAAGATTCTGCAAGTCCTTTAAATCCAACTGGCATCACAACCTTTTGACCATCACCTGACACCGGCTCAGACTGATGCAAGTTGCTCCTATTTTCACGTCCTTTTCTCTTAGCCACAGCAGAATCTCCCATACTGAGTAGCTTTTCATTAGTTTTTTTGACTTCATATACNCATCAATTGGAACATAGTGTGTTTGACATAGCAACCTCCAAAATTCAGAACATGGGATCACAAATTGTACATATATATAAATATACTGCTTATACAAGCTTTATGTGTTCATAATTCATTCATAATTTGAGGTCAAACCNCCACGGTCTATCACTTGATCTCCTGTGCTTGTGGACTTCATATCCTCATTGACCCTAGTTCCGGCTACAGATGTAAGATCCATCTTCGCTACAGAATCATGTTCTTCTCTGGCTCNCCTGCCATTACATTATATTAAGTAAAGAGCCAGGATGCATTTGCAAAGACTATCAATATGGGGGAGGGTCACTTAGACTATCTAAATAGTATTTTTTCCATATTCTAGAAAGAGAACTACAATGGGGAATGATAGTAGTTGGTCAAATTAATAGATAACTTGTGGTTACAATGTTGAAATTTATTTAAGCCTCTCTCGAGCTTCCACCTCCTCCTCCTCTCCTTTTTTTCATTGGGAAAGATGGCTTAGGGATCCCCGCTCAAAAGAAAAAACACACATTCAGATCTCATGTCAACGACATGTGTTAAAACATTATCTAAGCGTAGAAAAGACATGTCCCCAGATCATTAGTAATTAGTTTCATAACAGCTCCGTTTTTATGAGTTTTATGGGCTGGTTGTTTGAGCTAAAGCTTACTCAGGAATTCAATCAACATGCAAAAGCTCAGTAGATGGCAATTTAGTCTACCTGCTTCATGAGCATAATGACAGGATGGCCAGCCCTTTGTAATCGTTCAAACATGCTGCATTGATACAGATATTTGCTAGCAACATTAGAGAGCACTGTCGCAGGAAGTTGCTTTGGATCACCAACCTTCAATGGTAAATGTCCATATTCAATATTTATCTATCCATGTAGTACTCAGAACAAAAAAAATGAAGCCACTGGTCCCTACCATAATACATTTGGTTCCCTTTGATTTTAAAAGCTGAAGAGGAATAAGAGTTGCTGGTTCCAGAGCCTGTAGAGACAGCAGTGAAGTTCCAAACAATAGCAAGAATANTCTTCTTTTCTTGCCTTTGAAAGCATCCCCTGTTGCCAAACAATCATGTTCATCTCCACCTGCACTATAAGCACTTTGAGTTCCCGTGATCATGTATTTTCTTTTCCTTTCATAGGAATGCTTTGCATTTTTATGTTGCAGTTCAGCATGCCTGCTAGACCTTTTAACCTTCTCAGCATGTTTTAGGTTCCTTGAACGATCATCAGAATTTTCTGAAGCAGAATATTTCTTCAAAGCAGACTTAAAGATGACATCATATGGCTTTGTAACCGGTATAAGCAACTTTCTCTCCTTAGCATCCCCAACAAGAGCTGCCCAGTTCTCATTTGTCTGCAAAGTTCTTGCATTACCCAAAATCCATAAAGAAACTTTGGCCCTTGTCAAAGCAACATTCATTCGTCTTGCATCAGCGACAAACCCAATATTGCTATAGTTCATCCTGGGTCCGGAGGAACATGGTTCTGCTGCTCTAACAGTGGAAAGTACAAGTATATCAACCTCCCGGCCTTGAAAACCATCCACAGTATTAAATTCCATTTCAGCCGTAACAGAAGATCCAAATGCACTAGAAAACCGCGAACGCAAAAGTGAAAGTTGACACCTATAAGGAGTTATGATGCCAATTCTTCCACCAACAAACTCTGACGGGTACCTAAACAAAACAACCACAATGCAAATATTAAAAGCAACTAATGGAAAAATCAAATTGTCCAATCACAAATACCTCTTCCTGAAAAACTGAAGTACTTCAACTGCAGCATCAGCCTCACACTCGTTGTAGAGGGACAAAGCACCAGAGTTCTTGCCCCGAAGTTCCTGCCCATCGATAACATCAAAGAATACATAGGGTCCAAGGCCCTCAGTTTCATGAAATGGTGCTGCTTTGCTGGACATCAGGTCACCATTAAGCAACTTGCTGTCATAGAAATGCAAAGAAGGGAACCGGCATATCTCTGGATGCATCCTATACTGTCAGTCCTAAAAGTTATTGGCAATCCAATGTTCCATAAACTAGAAAGTAAGCATTCAAAAATTTAGGACACAACTTCCAATATACCCACATAGTAGGAATAGGAGTAAATTAGTACTACATTTTCAGTAAGTTAATTCTTTACAACAGAAACAGAAACAACAACAATCATTATGGTCTTTTAGAGATTAAAAAGTTCCAGATCCCAGAAGCAACAGAGCCTTACTTTTCAGGAGTGCATGGCCAATTATAGGGCAGGAAGGGTCTGGGTATTTGTAAAGAGAACTAATGTTATAGCCCCTATCCCCGAGGTGTTCTCTCTTTTTTAGATGTCAGGAAAAGTAAAAATGAGGATCGAAAATATGCGAGGGACTTCTTGTGGGAAGGAAGAGATGAGGGAAAGAACGATCATTTGATTAGTTGGGAGGTGCTATCCAAATCCAAATCGATAGGTGGTCTTTTGGATGGCAAGGAATGTAACTTTAGTTGGGAAATGGCTATAGAGGTTTCTTTAGAACATAATTCCTTGTGTCATTCACTTATTAAGAGCAAATAAGAATTATAAGCCAATGGTTGGGATGCTAATGGGGCTTGAGAGAAAGTTTCAATCCCCTTAGAAATTCACCTTCCAAATATAATCTTGATTCTCATAATATGTTAATTTCGTTGCGGGTAATGGGGAGAGAGTCCAATTTTGGGAGGATGTGTGGTGTGGGGAGTCTTCGCAATCATGTATGTTTCCTTGTCTATTGGTCTCTTGTGCTCACTATACTTCCATTTCTTATATGATTTACCATAGTCCTCATTCATTATCCTGGGATCTTAGGTTTCATAGAAATCTTGATGATGGAGATACTTTGGATTTTGTTTCACTAGTTTGGATTTTGTTTTACTTCTTTCTATTCTTAATGACTTCGACTTGAATCATGGAGCTTTTGATAAAAGAAGTCGGGTTGTTGATTCGTTCGGATGTCTTTTCTTGTAAGTCTTTCTATGAATCCTTGATTGATGATCTCTTAAGTCCTTTGTTCCACACAACTTCGATGATTTGGATGGCTTAAGTGCTCATTAACGTACAAGTTTGCAGATGGATGACGGCTCAAGATGATGAAATTAACGCCAATGATATGCTTCAAAGAAAAAAACCTCCTGATTGTCTCTAACCACACTAGTGTGTTATGATGTGCAAGTCGGTCAGTATTGATCATTACGGAATACATTATCTAATGTGGCAGGGTTAAGGTGGGTGAGTACTTGGCCTCCTTCTTTTATGTTTGTTGAGGATTTCATGGTTCTTGGGGAAAAAAAGGGACCACTTTGCGGACTTATTCTCCCTAATATATAGGGTATTTGATTGGAGAAGAATGTCAGATTATTTGATGATCAATGTGAAGCGGTGAAAGGATTCTAGGCTCGGATATATTTCTTGGCATCTTTTTGGGCTTCAATCACTAGAGAATTTGAAGACATTCCTCTCTTCTGCATTTTGGCGGGATGTAAAGCAATGTGTGATTTGTAATTAGATTATATTTAGCTAACAATCAATTTTTAGTTGTGTTTTGCTTTTGTTTTCTTCAATTTTTCAGTTGGACGGCTTGTCCACTATTATCTCTTTATCATGATTCTTTATTTAAAACTAAAATAAACTGATTTCTTACCCAAAAAAACANTTAATAAATGTTGAAATCCACAGTAAAATCAATGATTGAGATTATCAAGTCTACTTTTTAAGTCCATATAATATTACACTCCTGTTTATGGGATACTACCAAAAATATAAAAGGAAAAAAACTTCTGCAGCAAAAGTTGCTCAAATTATTAGTAGAAATGGGCAGTAATACACAGCTCATCTGGGGGCAACAAAACTGATGTCCAACGAAAAAAAATATTTCTATTCAAGAAACCAGATGCTGAGAGACGCTCATCTGCAAGGGTCATTGATCTCTATCAATGCCATTCACTCAATTGTAGTTTCTGGAACAAAAACGTCCAAACATTTGAGGCAGCAATTTACCTTCTAGTTAGCACAAGAGGAACCCTAAATTCTCAGTGTCACTGCACAACAGGAAGATGATTGCAGAGCTCCTCCTTAACATGTATCATTAGAAAAGTTCATGCTTCATCCAATTCCCAGTGACTTCAAAGATTTGTCCCTCTTACGATGGTATTGATGAGTCTCACTACGCGTTGTACTTGGTACTGATGCAGGTTGAAGTTGNTAAAGATAGACAAGAACTAGTCAATCAAAAACCATAACGATCAAAGAACAGAAAGAAAAAATGTGGGCAAGACATTATACTTGAGCAGCTTCATCGATCACAACAGCATCAAACAATGTATCCTCAGATGCATTGCCAAACTTGTGATTTGAAATAGATTGAGAGCATACTCCATACAGGTCTCCACCACAGCCACTCAATGTAGTGACCACAATTTCAGCTTCCTTCAGTATGGATTTCCGCAATTTATGCTTAAGAGCTTTACTTTCTTCCTCAGTTTTCTTCTCTCGTGCCTGAGCAGTGCCAAGATCTACATAAATTGCTTTTTTTTCATCATATAATTTTCTTAACTTTGACTCTACTTCTCCATCAGACATTTCCTTCCCATCCTCCCCTTTAGAAGCCTCTCCTTCCAGCAAATTCTTCGAGTCAGAATTTTCATCCCTTACGTTGGCACGCTTGGCTTCATAAAATCTGATACGGTCCACTAACTTCTCCAGATTAGAACGGAGAATTGCTGAGGAATCCAAACTCAAATCATTTTTTGTGTCACTTGCATTCATTCTCACCTCGGCCAAACGCTGATCAACAAGTGTGTCAATAAAGAAGGGAATGGAATTCGGATGAACTGTCTTTGCATTACCAACCCTAACAAGATAGGGCTTGTTCATCAGTCCATCACTTCCATATAGGCCTTCACTGGATATTCTTGACACCAACTCATCAACTGCAGCATTGGATTGTGCACAAATGAGGATCCTTCCCCTTGTGCAACCAGCCATAGTTTTGCAGTTTTTTTCTGCATCCTCATTTAATTGTCTAGCCAAGGCTGCATCCTGCCAGGCCCTTGCAACTGCAGCAGATTGACAAATCTTCACTCTTGAATTAGTACACAAAGTAGTGCTAGGTCTTATAGCACCATTTAGTGGACTCTTCTTCATGCGAGACAAGGCAAGCAAACCGCTCACGATAGCCACAATAGTTCTAGTCTTCCCAGTACCTTATGGTAAAACAGTCCAAAACAATAGCCAACTCATGTATACTGCAAGCTTCAGATCAAGTGTTAATTGGATTAAGCCAAAAGAAATAGAAAACTTGCATACCTGGAGGACCCTGTATAAGAGATAATTCAAAATCTTTTCTTGTATCCCGTAGTCCAATGGCTGCACTGATAGCATGAAGTTGGCTGTCATTGTATGAAGACTCAAGAATTCGCTGCAAGGGCTGAGTCAGCTTACTGAGATCTTCTTTTCCATATTTGTTTAAGCAATGATAGACAGGGTTTAAGATAATAGGAAGTAGAGGAATATCCTTTATCGCTGTTAATGCGTGAAATTCTCTAAGTTGAGGGGTAATGCTCATAAGGCGACTAATATACCATTTGCTTCGTTCAAGAAGGAGCTTTCTAGCTCGATTTAAACGAGAATTTCCATGCTGAAAATAAAACCTGATGACTATGATACTTCGCCTTCTTTTATTGTCTTTCTCAAGCCTCTCCACCTGAACACAGAAAGGTTGCATCAACAGTGTACGGCAATCCCCAAAAATCAGCAATAAACTGTTGAATAGAACTTGCTGAACACAATCTATAGCAAAAGCCATCTCTCATTTTTCAACAAATACAAGCCCAATAAAAATATTAAAATTATTATCTTCAAAAAACTTCAACTGTTAGATAAAATTTGGTGCAAACCAGGTAAAGCTTAATGAAGTAAAATCCAAAACATCAAGCGCACAACCGGAGGCCTATGATTTGTCAAACATCATTTTACTTTAGTCAGTGTCAATGAAAGTTCAAACCAATTCTAAAAGAATGGGCAGATCAAATTATGCAGTACAAATTATCTGGAAGGTCATAATGTAAATTCTATTTTATTGACTGGGACTAAAAATTCTATTACGTTTCAATTGAGAAATGGCATAAAACTGGCCACCTTGCATTCTGGATCAGGTTTTGGAATGTTTTGCATCAGGCATTCGGGGTACTTCCACTTTTGTGACTTTCAAAGGACCGTTAGATCCATANATCTGAATTGAACATATTATAGGCAAGTTGGTACTTTATAATAGGTCAATCAAAATGTGACACGACATGAATCGACGCGGAGTTAAGCAGGTTTGACTGAGACCTTAATGGGTGCGGGTGATAAACGGGCAAATCCGCTAGACCCGCTTAATAAACGGGCAAATCAAGTGAGATATATCAACCCATTTATCACCTTTTTACTCATTTAAATAAAATTAAATTGGATAAATTATTCTGACTAGAAAAAAACTGAAATAATAATTAATTTATTATTATATAAAATTAATATAATAATAAATTAATTATTATTTCAGTTTTTTTCTAGTCAGAATAATTTATCCAATTTAATAATTAGACTAGTTAAATTTAATTTAATGATGAGTTCATTCTTATAATCTTAAATGTTTTTCTAATATGGGTTGGCATCACTGAATGTCATATTTTTGTGGTAGTTTGTTAATTAGTTAATAAGAATGTTTATTAGTTAGTTATATAGAAATTTTAATGAAAAACGGGTGGCAGGTTAAAGGTGTTATCGTGTTAACTCTACTCTATCTAACATGATTCATTTATTAGACGGGTTAATCGAGTCGTATTTGGTTTGTAGATTTTCACTTGTTTAATTAAACGAATCGTGTACGGGTTGAAAGGTTTTTCACCCGAACCCGCTTTAATAAGCCTACTCTGTGGTATTCAACACATCTGAGCAACATTGTGGACCATGCATAGTAACACACACACACAAAAATAGAGGTCTATTTTGGTGGATTGAATTCAAAAACAATAGTTATCAGAAACAGAACAGACTTCAGGGGTATTCCAAACCAGAGTTAGTCAACCAGGAAAGTGAACTGGTCGACTAGGGTTCTACACAACAAGAATTTCTATACCAACACTTCCACAGACCAATCTATGGAGCAACATCGAGTTATAACACTTGAAGAGCAGAAATCAAGTTTAAGTGACAAATAACAAAGTTTTAGTTTACTTAGATACCCTACCTTTGGATTAAGAGGTGTAGAACTCTATAATAGAACTTAAAGAAAACACAAAACTGGTTAGGTCCTATTCAGCCGCTCTCTAGGCATTTACAAAAACTAGTGATTATCCAAGTTTTTGGCCAAGGACACAGATTACAAGCATCAATTGGAACATAGTGTGTTTGACATAGCAACCTCCAAAATTCAGAACATGGGATCACAAATTGTACATATATATAAACATACTGCTTATACAAGCTTTATGTGTTCATAATTCATTCATAATTTGAGGTCAAACCTGCCATTACATTATATTAAGTAAAGAGCCAGGATGCATTTGCAAAGACTATCAATATGGGGGAGGGTCACTTAGACTATCTAAATAGTATTTTTTCCATATTCTAGAAAGAGAACTACAATGGGGAATGATAGTAGTTGGTCAAATTAATAGATAACTTGTGGTTACAATGTTGAAATTTATTTAAGCCTCTCTCGAGCTTCCACCTCCTCCTCCTCTCCTTTTTTTCATTGGGAAAGATGGCTTAGGGATCCCCGCTCAAAAGAAAAAACACACATTCAGATCTCATGTCAACGACATGTGTTAAAACATTATCTAAGCGTAGAAAAGACATGTCCCCAGATCATTAGTAATTAGTTTCATAACAGCTCCGTTTTTATGAGTTTTATGGGCTGGTTGTTTGAGCTAAAGCTTACTCAGGAATTCAATCAACATGCAAAAGCTCAGTAGATGGCAATTTAGTCTACCTGCTTCATGAGCATAATGACAGGATGGCCAGCCCTTTGTAATCGTTCAAACATGCTGCATTGATACAGATATTTGCTAGCAACATTAGAGAGCACTGTCGCAGGAAGTTGCTTTGGATCACCAACCTTCAATGGTAAATGTCCATATTCAATATTTATCTATCCATGTAGTACTCAGAACAAAAAAAATGAAGCCACTGGTCCCTACCATAATACATTTGGTTCCCTTTGATTTTAAAAGCTGAAGAGGAATAAGAGTTGCTGGTTCCAGAGCCTGTAGAGACAGCAGTGAAGTTCCAAACAATAGCAAGAATAAAGATAGACAAGAACTAGTCAATCAAAAACCATAACGATCAAAGAACAGAAAGAAAAAATGTGGGCAAGACATTATACTTGAGCAGCTTCATCGATCACAACAGCATCAAACAATGTATCCTCAGATGCATTGCCAAACTTGTGATTTGAAATAGATTGAGAGCATACTCCATACAGGTCTCCACCACAGCCACTCAATGTAGTGACCACAATTTCAGCTTCCTTCAGTATGGATTTCCGCAATTTATGCTTAAGAGCTTTACTTTCTTCCTCAGTTTTCTTCTCTCGTGCCTGAGCAGTGCCAAGATCTACATAAATTGCTTTTTTTTCATCATATAATTTTCTTAACTTTGACTCTACTTCTCCATCAGACATTTCCTTCCCATCCTCCCCTTTAGAAGCCTCTCCTTCCAGCAAATTCTTCGAGTCAGAATTTTCATCCCTTACGTTGGCACGCTTGGCTTCATAAAATCTGATACGGTCCACTAACTTCTCCAGATTAGAACGGAGAATTGCTGAGGAATCCAAACTCAAATCATTTTTTATGTCACTTGCATTCATTCTCACCTCGGCCAAACGCTGATCAACAAGTGTGTCAATAAAGAAGGGAATGGAATTCGGATGAACTGTCTTTGCATTACCAACCCTAACAAGATAGGGCTTGTTCATCAGTCCATCACTTCCATATAGGCCTTCACTGGATATTCTTGACACCAACTCATCAACTGCAGCATTGGATTGTGCACAAATGAGGATCCTTCCCCTTGTGCAACCAGCCATAGTTTTGCAGTTTTTTTCTGCATCCTCATTTAATTGTCTAGCCAAGGCTGCATCCTGCCAGGCCCTTGCAACTGCAGCAGATTGACAAATCTTCACTCTTGAATTAGTACACAAAGTAGTGCTAGGTCTTATAGCACCATTTAGTGGACTCTTCTTCATGCGAGACAAGGCAAGCAAACCGCTCACGATAGCCACAATAGTTCTAGTCTTCCCAGTACCTTATGGTAAAACAGTCCAAAACAATAGCCAACTCATGTATACTGCAAGCTTCAGATCAAGTGTTAATTGGATTAAGCCAAAAGAAATAGAAAACTTGCATACCTGGAGGACCCTGTATAAGAGATAATTCAAAATCTTTTCTTGTATCCCGTAGTCCAATGGCTGCACTGATAGCATGAAGTTGGCTGTCATTGTATGAAGACTCAAGAATTCGCTGCAAGGGCTGAGTCAGCTTACTGAGATCTTCTTTTCCATATTTGTTTAAGCAATGATAGACAGGGTTTAAGATAATAGGAAGTAGAGGAATATCCTTTATCGCTGTTAATGCGTGAAATTCTCTAAGTTGAGGGGTAATGCTCATAAGGCGACTAATATACCATTTGCTTCGTTCAAGAAGGAGCTTTCTAGCTCGATTTAAACGAGAATTTCCATGCTGAAAATAAAACCTGATGACTATGATACTTCGCCTTCTTTTATTGTCTTTCTCAAGCCTCTCCACCTGAACACAGAAAGGTTGCATCAACAGTGTACGGCAATCCCCAAAAATCAGCAATAAACTGTTGAATAGAACTTGCTGAACACAATCTATAGCAAAAGCCATCTCTCATTTTTCAACAAATACAAGCCCAATAAAAATATTAAAATTATTATCTTCAAAAAACTTCAACTGTTAGATAAAATTTGGTGCAAACCAGGTAAAGCTTAATGAAGTAAAATCCAAAACATCAAGCGCACAACCGGAGGCCTATGATTTGTCAAACATCATTTTACTTTAGTCAGTGTCAATGAAAGTTCAAACCAATTCTAAAAGAATGGGCAGATCAAATTATGCAGTACAAATTATCTGGAAGGTCATAATGTAAATTCTATTTTATTGACTGGGACTAAAAATTCTATTACGTTTCAATTGAGAAATGGCATAAAACTGGCCACCTTGCATTCTGGATCAGGTTTTGGAATGTTTTGCATCAGGCATTCGGGGTACTTCCACTTTTGTGACTTTCAAAGGACCGTTAGATCCATAGGTTTCTACTTTCTTTCTTTCTTTTTGTGAAATGGAACACGGCTTGATGTATTATGGTGAGGGATGAAAACAAAAAGGTCACAAGATCACTAGCCACTCAATTAAGGTGGCGTTTGAGATGACTTAGAAAAGTATTTTTAGGATTTATAACTGTCATGGTTGAATTTTTTAAAAAAAAGTGCGGTTTGGCTCAACTTAGTTAAAATACTTTCAAAGAAGTTAAAAGCCGATTCCCAAAAAAAAAAAAAGAATTTAAAAGTAGTTTTATCACTTGAATAAGTTCATAAGTAGAAGCAAAAAACACGTCTAACAAACTACTTCTCACTTTTACACACCACCACCACCGTCCCACCACTACCACCGACGCCATTGCCATCACCACCACCACCACTATCCGCCATCACCACATACCACCACCACCACATGTTGCCACTACTGGCACCGTCTTCAGCACCCAAGGTTCAAAGTATGAGCAGAGTCCGATATGACTTGATCATCCTCAATCTGATAATAACACAAGATACAAGAATATAACCAAACTCAACCAGCGCAGTGTTGACTAGGTTACGATTTGGAGGCATTGGCCCAGCTCGGAGTGGATTCGATGGGACTCGAACAAGTCGAAACGAGTCTTTGATCTGCAAAATCCCACACAAGCCGCAAAAAAACCCAAAAATAAACAAATGGAGAAAAAATAGGATGAGACCCACTTGCAAATTCATAGATTTGATTTGATTCTCAACTAAACAAGCCAAACAAAAAAGAAATTGATATAAAATAAAGCAACCAATGTAGCCTTAGTTGGAAAGTGGCTGTAGAGATTTCCACCAGAACAAAATTCTCTATGGTATTCGGTTATTAAAGACAAATATGGATTATAAGCCAATGAGTTGGATGCAAAGGCGGGAGAGAGAATTCATTTTGTAGAGGATGTTTGGGTTGTGACATCTTCTTTTNCTATAAGCCAACGAGTTGGATGCTAAGGCGGGAGAGAGAATTCATTTTGTAGAGGATGTTTGGGTTGTGACATCTTCTTTTTCATGTATGTTCCCACATCTTTATCATTTATCTTAGTTTCGTGGATCTTCTATTGCCTCAGTGTATCAGTATTCTAATCAATCAATTTCTTGGAACTTTGAAATATATTCTTGATGATAGAGATTTTACGGAGTTAGTGTCACTTCTAACCTTGATAAATGAGTTCAGCTTGTGACATGAATCGAGTGATAAAAAAAGTGGATTCTTGAGTCTTCGAGAATATTCTCATGTAATTCATTTTTTGATAAATTGATTGATTATCCTTCACACACTGTGTTTTCTCTCTCTATGATAATTTGGAAGGCTAAGGTGCCCATACAGGTGTTGGTTTGTACAAGGACTATAACTCATAGTAAGATAAATATCAATGATGTACTTTAGAGAAGAAGACATTTTCTTTGCATTTCTCCATAATGGTGTGTCATTTGTACATGTGCTAATGAGACTATTGATCATTTGCTTTTGCATTGTTCTACTATTTTGTTTTTGTGGACCAAATTGTTTCAATTAGCAAGTCTGAGTTGGATGAGTTCAAGGTCGTTTTCCTCTATGTTAGTGGAGGAATCTGAGGGACTAGGAAAGCATAAAAAAGGAGTAATTCTATGGCATTGTGCAATTTTGGCCACTATATGAGTAAGATGAATGGAAAGGAATTCAAGAATATTTGAGGAAGGAAAGTTTTTGGGATCGCATTAATTTTTGGCGGCGTTGTAGGCTTCTGTTTCTAAGGAGTTTGATGGCATTCCGCTTTTTTGTATCTTGGCAGATTGAAAAGCGTCATGTGATACATAGTTTTTATGTGCTGAGATTTGTCTTTTTCGTTGTATAGATGGACATCTCATTCATCCATATTTTCTTTTATGTATCATTTGTACCATTTTTAAGTTAATAAAGTTTTCGTGATTCCAATCAAAAAATAAAAATAAAGCAAAAATTAGAGGCCTACTAATGCAGAAACAACATGCTATTCATCAAGTTTTCAACCCTAAATCACTCTTTTTTGCCACTATAAACAAATAAAAAGGATTTCCAAGAAAAAAGTATAAAATCAAATAATAGAACCTCTCCCCTTTCGCCTTCTATCAAAGAGTAGTATAGTAGCCCAACTCTCATCACTACCTCCCAAGCAACTGCAACAAGCATTGATTTGATAAGGACTTTTCTCTCCCTTTCCAATCAAAGTTCTCTCTCTCTTTGTTATCGCATGTCGAATTCTAAGCCTCAAACGAAAAGCATCACAAAATGAGTGTGTCACACCTACCAAATAATAAAGTGTTATAATTATATTTTTTTTTATATATTATATAGTTGATGTGATAAAAACGACGGTGGGTGTTGGTCCTATATGACTAGAATAATATAAACATAATAATCTATCTAATATTACANTAACGAAAAGCATCACAAAATGAGTGTCACACCTACCAAATAATAAAGTGTTATAATTATATTTTTTTTATATATTATATAGTTGATGTGATAAAAACGGCGGTGGGTGTTGGTCCTATATGACTAGAATAATATAAACATAATAATCTATCTAATATTACAATTAAGAAATTGAATCCTCAACTTATAAAAGCAAAATGGCTAAGATTGATCAAATTTTCATTTACTTTGATCCAATGGTACAAAATTAATAACAATTTTTTTTCATGCTCATAAACATCATGGCCTTTAATACCAAACAACACAACCATCCCAATGACAAACAACCTCATTAATCCACACCAGCCTCTCTCGTCTCTCTCCCCTATCCCTCTTTTATTTTCTCTCTATTCAATTTAATTTTAAATTGCATAAATAAAAAAATGAAATACTATTTACAATATAAATATTGCACAATCAATATTCGATTTTTTGTATTATATAATGTTTTCAAACATGGGATTATTGCTAGTAGTGTATATGACGTGAGACTGTCTATGGTTACCTAGAATATAATATTTATGAGAAAATTCTTCATAACTAGTACATAATCATATGTCATAATAAATAAATGATATATATTCACTAAAACTTCTCAATAATGTGTTCTCATAAATAAATCAACATTTTTTCTAGGCATGTTTTTGAATATTTATAATTAATTGAAAAAATCACATGAGAATTATAATTTTGAGTCTCAACGACCATCGTTATTCAATGTGACAATGATCCTAGCTCAATATGTTCCTAAATGCTACCATTGAACACTAATAACCAAAAATATTTCTAACGTCGCATTTATAATTTATCTTTACTATATTTAAAGTGTTAGATGATGTCCTTTGGACCGATAATGCATTCAATAGTTGTTTATATTTATTTAAAAATTTTCATATTTTTTCAGAATTTCAAAATTTTTTAGGCTCTTTATTTTGAGCGTATCTGCTGATACAGTGTCGCGATATCGTGACCAATGTGTATCAGTCTCCTCCGAATCAATGACCAATAGGTCCAATACCAACACCACTATCATCATCTGCTACCACCCACTACCGTCATTCTCATAACCAATATCATTGTCACCACCACCACCATTATTGTCACCACATGAGTGTGTGCATTCNCAATACCAACACCACTATCATCATCTGCTACCACCCACTACCGTCATTCTCATGACCAATATCATTGTCACCACCACCACCATTATTGTCACCACATGAGTGTGTGCATTCGAGAATATGTTAATTTACAAATACGTGTTTGTTGTTGTGTGACGCCCCAAAATCTAGGGGTCCTTTCTCAACCGGTGATCACTCATCAACCCGCAAAAAATACCCGTAAATATCATATAACTCGACACCACGTCGTTACATCCCCTTCACGGGGTTCCTATCCAAAACGGAATTCGGACAGAATCTCCCTTGCACAAAAATATTACCCAACACATGTCCTGTTCACGTATTAATCGTATGACCATTCCAAGGTTCAAACCCCATCAATTAGGACTAAATATTTAACCAATTACATCATTCAAATGAAAGAACTCAAAAGGTAAAGGGGATGTAACGACGATGTGTTGGATTATACGGCATTTACGGGTACTTTCACGGGTTGATGGATAATCAACGAGTTGAGAAAAAATCCCCGAATTTTGGAGCGTCACAGTTTAGTATCAAAACATAAGTATTAGGTCTTTTATATGGGCGTTGTAGAAAGTGAGTTTATCACCTTCTACCATAAGCGTGAAAAAATTTAAAGTTGATGGTGTAATTTAAGATCTGATAACCGTCACAGGCTAACCATCCAAATGCACTCTTTTGTAGTGTTCTTATTTAAGTGCTCTTTTTACAAAACATTCAAACGATGCTTATTCAATGAAAATGTTTTTTCCCCCTAATAAAGCACTTTTGATAAATACTTGTTTAAGAAGTATTATTTGAATTTCATGTCATCCCAAATGACACATAAGTCTCATAGGCATTTGCATGCTAAAGAGACGATTTATAGAATCTTGCAAATATCTAATTCACTTTCATCAACAAAAATTTTTCTGGACTGGGTATCTAAACTGGACTTTGTTGTTTTTCTCCACCTATTCCTTTAATCATTCACCTCTTACTCAATGAAAATCGCATGAAACATTTTCCCAGAACGAGTATTAATAAATTGTACATATGTTAGAATTTCAGTCCAAATTGAAGCTAATCTCTATTATTACTGATGTTTTGAAGATTACATATACAAATATAAAGTTTATAAAGTTTTTAAATAAATGTTGAATTCAAAATGGAGACTTTACTTTGATTTTTATTAATAGAGGTCAAAACCTTAAAGTGGTGACAAAAACACCATAATCAGTGCTTGGAGAATGAAAATCATCATGAAAAGTATATATTAGCCAAGCGAATAAGACATCTGAGTATGAAGTTAGGGTCTGTCAAAGTATGGAAGCTCTATTTGATTAAAGCAACTCTGCCAAGAGGCATATGTAATAAAATACATTTATTTAATTGCATAGATGATTTTAGTTTGCATATTCATAAAAAATAATCATCCAACTCGAGGCTTAAGAGTTCAACTTAACTAAACAACGCAATCACCCTAACTTCTTGGGGTCAGCTGCATGGATCCTTCTTCTCCTATCAACTATTTGTCCAACTAGTAAAATCCTAGGATATGTTCGTAGGATGCGACTGCAAGTTTTGTACGCCAGCTGTCTATCACAAACATGATCAATTCTCCAAGCTTGGCACCACCTTGGTATACAATNTTGGAAGCTCTGTTTGATTAAAGCAACTCCGCCAAGAGGCATATGTAATTAAATACATTTATTTAATTGCATAGATGATTTTAGTTTGCATATTCATAAGAAATAATCATCCAACTCGAGGCTTAAGAGTTCAACTTAACTAAACAACGCAATCACCCTAACTTCTTGGGGTCAGCTGCATGGATCCTTCTTCTCCTATCAACTATTTGTCCAACTAGTAAAATCCTAGGATATGTTCGTAGGATGCGACTGCAAGTTTTGTACGCCAGCTGTCTATCGCAAACATGATCAATTCTCCAAGCTTGGCACCACCTTGGTATACAATAAGACATACAACGCAAAATGCACACGGTTTCAACTCCCCCCGCCCCCACTGGGACCCCAAAAAAAATGGAACAGAACAGGAAAAAAAAGCATGAATAGCGAAATACCTTTCCAACCATGTGAACATCAGAAAAGGAAGTTTGCGGANTGGTTTCAACTCCCCCCGCCCCCACTGGGACCCCAAAAAAAATGGAACCGAACAGGAAAAAAAAACATGAATAGCGAAATACCTTTCCAACCATGTGAACATCAGAAAAGGAAGTTTGCGGAGGTCGCCTCGTAAGCAAAATAAGGTCATTTTCCAAACAGGTTCTAGATCCTGTAGAATCAGCTTCATCGTGGACACAACGAACAATATGAAAGTCATCAACTCTTTCAACTGACAGCACAGATAGAATGCCACAACACATCTCCTCAGAAGAAGTCATCTCCACAAAGGAATTTCGTAGCTGTGCTTTAAACTCTTCAACTACCAGTGGCCGGAAAATGTCCACATATTCATCAGGTGATTGAAAACAAACAGGAACCTGTTTTAATTTGCTAATGCTTTGATTCTCCTCTTCACTTGCAGATGCTAATCCCACCATTGCAAAGTAGTCAATCTGCAGAATGGGTTTATACCAGTCATCAAGCCTTGGAGGCTTGAATCTTTTAACCACACCCTCTAGTCTTTGCAAATGCCCAGATCTACTTTCTGCAGGTACATTGAGTTGAATGACTTGTCTTTTAGGACCAGCAGTGCTTAGTTTTGTCACATGTGATGGTTGACGCTTATAACATTTCAGTGCAGACTCGCATGGATTATCTTCACATACGTACTCTTTAATGTCTATATCAGTTCTTTCTGAAACCTTACTGCTGCTTTCTTGCTCCATAATTTTGGAACTCAAAGTTAACTCATATGATTTCTTCAAATTTGACACATGCTGGCATGGGAAAATATCAATACTTTTGGAACTGACAGTTTTATCAGACAAGTTCATCAAATTAGATTTCTGGAGAGATGGAAAAGAATCATTCACTTCACATCTGGAATTTATTTCTTTTCTTATACTGTCTACAGATTGTGACTTGACAAAAGAAGCTGGTCCTAATCCACCTTCCAGCGTGTCTGAGTCCAGCTTCTGAGAAACAGAACCAGCACTAACAAGAGTTGTTTGTTGAAAAGCATCCAATAGATTAGTTGAAATGTGAATGCTGGAAGTGTCCTTTGGTAGGTCTTCACGCGGAACTCTTGGAGCAACACCAGGAGCCATTGTTTTGCACTCTTTCATACACTGATTTGATCCAGGATGAGAACCATTATAGGTGGATATTTCCTTGTCCATCTCATCATCCAAAAGAACCACCACATTTTCACTGTCTTTCTTGTTAACCATGAAAGCAGACCCCAAAATCTCCACGTCTGCATTGTCCAAGCGGAAAGGTTCTATGTCTTCAGATGAAAACTTCCCCTTCAATNTGTCCATCTCATCATCCAAAAGAACCACCACATTTTCACTGTCTTTCTTGTTAACCATGAAAGCAGACCCCAAAATCTCCACATCTGCATTGTCCAAGCGGAAAGGTTCTATGTCTTCAGATGAAAACTTCCCCTTCAATGATAAGCCTTCAGAAAAAAATGGTTTTGCGTTTGAATTTGTTTTCTCAAATCTATAAGAACCATCATCGGTTAATGAAACGGAAAGGCGTGACACTTGTTCTGACAATTCATCCATTGCAACACTACCTACATTCCAAAGCCATAAGACAAGGAAAACATGGCAAAACATTAGTTAAAGACAGCACTGATAATTAAAGACCAATAAAAAATGAAAGAGAAAACACAAGAAATAAAATAACAAACTCACCACGTGAAATAATTTTTTCAATAACTCTGATCACTGATGAAGAGTTACCACTATATGCTTCTTTAAGCAAACCTAGCAAAGAAACCACTGTCTGCTTCCAATACCTAACCACGACTGCAAGTGTTGACTTCCCCCAATCCACCAAATCTTGAAGCCACAAAAAATCAATTCCATTTTCCACCTTCATGCTTGAATGCCCAGATATTTTGCGGAAGTTTGGGCGAAGCCTTTCGAAAAGAACAGGTAGGATCTCCAGTAAACGGATACAAGTCATCTGAAAAACAAAGGAAAACTGCACACTCAATGACACCATAAGTTGATGCAGCACAGATGAGGTCTAGAATTCTGAGCTAAATTTGAATCACCAAATCCACAAACCCTATAAAACTTATTAGTCAGCTCACAATATCAAGAGTCCAATCAAATAATTAGCTATTCAAAGCCAAATACATGCAGTCTCACTATAAAAGAGCATCAAAACTCAATGTTGCCTTCAGACTCCCAAGGAGAAGTTTCGTAAGAGTTAAGAAAACAATAAGAAAAAAATCTCAAATATATAATTAACCATCTACCACCCAGAAAAGTAATTACACGGGCACAAAACAACTGAAGAGTTCAATCAGCATGTATAATTTTTGACATAGCAGCATCTGCTGGGGTTCTGCTCCGCCCCAAACACAATCCGAGTCAAAGGTTCATACATCTGTGCACCTATGACTGCATAGTGTATTTTGTTCGTGCTGTTTACAAAAATAATGCCTTTAGTAATATGTCCTGATAAGGAACATGAAAGTCATATTATCTTTCAAGCACAATTAGAAAGAAACAAAAGTCATAGATATGCACTGGACAACAAAACTGATATGTTCTGTGCACATCAAACAAATAACCAAGAGTTGACAAAAAAGAAGCTAAATAATAGAGGATCCAAAAACAGAAAAAAGGTCTGCAGTCGTACCTGTGATATCTTGTGGTCCATAAATCCCTTCCCTTCTGCCAAGCACTTCCGTATAGAAGGCCATGCTACTTCTGACAGTACGAAAGTAAACTTGTCCCAATAATTGGAATCAACAGTTGACAAATGTCCATCAAAATTATCAGCCAGAGAAAAGACGACTGGCTGCAGAAATCCACCTTCAGAAGAAAACTTTGAGACAGCTAAGTTATCTGAAGAATTTTCGGGTGGGGTCTGAGTGGATATAACTCCTTCCTTCAGTAGTTTGCACAGAACAAAGAAGAAGTGATGTAAAGTCTGAAATTGCGACAGAACAGCATCCAGCTGAACCTGGAAAAAGTCAAAGCAGGGCATGAGCTTGGTGACAAATATCTAATGAAACAGTAATTAATTTTCAGTGCCATTTGGATGCAATAGTAGGGAAAAAGGCACTCTATCATGAAAGTCAAAATAAATCCAATGGACCTGTCAATCTGTTCTCATGCAGTAACGGGCACCAGATATTTGACTTCTCCATGCTGTTAATTTTTCTTTTTTCAAAATAGGCACATTTAGTACCCAAAAATAGGAGATGAAACAGTGACACGTTTGCTCACTAAGTTGATACCCAATATTGGCCGTTGTACAAACTATGTACAAACTAATCATCAACCAGGAGAGCATTAAAAGCAGCAGTCAGTTATTGTGAAGCCAGTCCATGTTCTCTTCCAGGTTTAATATGTATACCAATTACCAAATAAGGCATATATTAAGCAGAAAGTTGATAAATTTTGACAAAATAACTGCTTTTGACAGGAAATATATAATATACCAGGTTTAAAGCATGTCTCAACCCTAAAAAAATGGCAGTCAGAGCAGATGAAGAGGAGCAAAGGAACTGCAAACCACAAGCAAGGCCGCGCAAGTTCGAAACTTGTTCAAGGATACGCCTGCCTGCTTGCCTAGCATCCTGCGTGAAGCCACAAAAAAAAAAGGGGATTCCCAACGTCAAAGGAATACAATCATGCGCATGAAGATGGCAGAGCAAGAGAGGGTCATGCCATCACTATAGCCAAAAGTATAAATGAGATGATGTGTGTGTATTTTTGTACATCGTTAGGATCCACAAGCAAAAGGATCAAGCTTTCACCCATCCTGGGTTCCCAGGTCCACTGCCTCCGAAGCTCCCCTTGCTCCATTTTAGCAATGAAATGGACATTTAACCTGTAAAATGCCTTTAGTCAAAGGTCATGCTTGTGCACGTTCTCTCACCTCACTAATTCATATACATCTAATAGAGCCATCTTATTATAATAGCCAAATTACAAAGACTTAGTATAAAAGTACCACTAACCTTTTGAATGTTCTAATTAAAGGAATACACATTTTTGAGACTTTTGTTGAGTTTTTAGATCCAGTTCCATCTGCACCATCGTCAGAACCAGAAGGAACCTTCCACCCAAATAAATGTGAGATTTCTGAAGCACGGATTGTCAACCAATCTCTAACAGTAAGAGCTATTTCTGTGCTGTTCTCAGGTTCTACCATAGACAAACGGGATAAAGCCCAAAAAACAGCCTTGGAAAATGATAACGGTAGGACTAATGGATCAATTTCAATTAAAACATCGGACCATAACATTGGAATGCACATCCATGAACCCAATTCCCTTGAGGTGATTTTATTCTGCACACTGAATTCATTCCAACAACTAATATCCTTATCTTCAACATCACAGGGAAACAGAAGCCCTTCATCGTCGTCATCATTGATCCCAGCCAACATGCTTCTATCAAGACTTGGAGGTGTATGGAAGTTGATTATTGAAGTTACTAAGGCAGCAGCATCAGACACTATAATAGTTTGGATAAGATCAAAGGCAGGTTGTCGAAGAGAAAAGTGAAGTGATGAATCCTTCAGAGAAGACACAAGAGAAGGTCCCCTGTCCAATAAAATAGCTGAAGTCACAAAACTTTCAACCAATCATTTCACCTGAGTCATATGTTAATTTATGATTATCCAGCCATATTTTTGTATTCTAAATGACTTTGAGATTGTTTTCATAAAACTAATACTTTTTTGTTCATGCATTTACGCCTTACGATATCACTAATTTTCAAATAATCAAGAAAAGAAAAAAGAAAATCAAACGCCAAAGTCTTTGAAACACGAGGGACGTTGAGTCACCAAAAGTCGCAATCTCCATTCGATGTGGACAACACTGTTCACCAGTGACCATAACAAATCTCCCCTTCAGGGATGAGCACCACAATGAACTGCAGGATTCCTGTTGATTGTAAAACTCAAGTGTGGATCACCACTCTCGATATGCCCCCACCTCCTAAATGCTTTTTGGAACCAACTGCAACATGAGCTTGTACCTAGCTCTACACTCTTCTAGAACAAATGCTCTTGCACAAGTCACCACCTTACAATCACCAATTCACTTCGCAAGCAAGCTTCTCCACTAGCTCCAATAAACACATCAAAAGCCCCACAATATCCCAACACCTGATATTGTCCGTGTCATGCTCATCGAATCGCCACAGCTGTCCATTGCGACATACTCTCCAAGAACCCTCTAGAGAAGATTCACCAGAGCGGTTCACCAAGATAAGCACGAACAACAAGCAAGTTACTTCGAGATGCAGACCAGAGATTGCCGAATCATTGCCTATGATACCACTTGTTATGGGAGTCAAGGGAGGCCCCTGAGGCAAAATACATAAATTGGAACCCAAAAGCTTAAGCCAACAGATCCTGGTCCACCCTTGAATATTAGTCCTCATCCGATGTGGGACAACACTAGTGTCCCAACAGCCTTGCCATCATGTTTGTTCAAAGTGCACCTATTTCAGAATACCCCTTTTTTCTATGTTGATTTGCATCTAAGTCTCTCCTAGAGTCCAATACATTTTTGTTTATCTTCTTGTGCGAATTTCTGCCTTAAGGCCCTGAATAGGAAGGTAAATGAAAAATACCAAAACTAAAATTAAAGCATTTTCATTTAACTCCAAGTCCAGTCCCAACGCGATGTGAATCATAGAATGCACATAAGATACTAAACAACTTTTCAGTAAGACACGATGAATAGAAATCAGTGAAAGGCATATAGCATATTATGCAGTGAAGTCCTTTACACCTATAAAACCAAAATTGAGCTCGAGCTCAAAACTGCATACCACATGTGCGCACATTCAAAAGGTGGACATGGTGGGTTCATCTTGTAACCACGATGAACAATTTGAAGAGCTATCTGCAAACAGAATATTGAAGTAATTACCAGAAATTAACTTAGAAAAACGATTGTTTTCCATGTCAATCCACTCAAGACTGGTCAAATGACATGGATTTGCCTCAACGTTCTAAAAGATAAGAACAGAACCTGGCAAGCCTTTTTTCTCATCAGAATGCTGAAGTTACTGCTAACAGTCACTTGATGTAGGAGAAAATAAATAAAATGCCTCCTTTGCTTTTCATGTTCTCCGTCTTGCAAAGCTTCAAGAGACTGCACAGATGGACATTATGACAACAGTAATGTCAAAAGAAGACTTCTACCATGTACAGTGCCTTTCGAGAATGAAAAGTAGAGAAGAAAAGAATTATGGTAGAGGACTTGAAATCACAATGGCGGAATGATACACAGACATGCCTGCAGAAAAGGCCGGAAAAGATCAAAAATTTCTTTATGGATTTTCTCGTTTCGAGTATGAAAACACTGACCCAGTAGCGTGTTACGCATAACACTTGGAGACAATGTAGCCCTTAACCAAAGCTTACAACCTTGAAAAAGTCCATAAAAGAAAAAGAAAAGGTCATCTTTGTTGAACAAATAAATAACCACAGTACAGGGGGGAGAAAGACTAAAAGAAATCGTACCAAGCATTTCAAAGATTAGTCTCAAGCAATTAACTGCATAAGAAAATTCAAGTGAATCATCACTAATATGATTGAGTACAATACTCAGAAAAATGGGATAACGCTCCAATATCCCTTCTTCAAATGCTGGAGGCTCTAAAAGCCCAAGCCTTCACAATACATAAAGAAAGAAAAACAATTAGAAGAAAAAACTAAAAAAGATAACTACATCTNTACAATCACCAATTCACTTCGCAAGCAAGCTTCTCCACTAGCTCCAATAAACACATCAAAAGCCCCACAATATCCCAACACCTGATATTGTCCGTGTCATGCTCATCGAATCGCCACAGCTGTCCATTGCGACATACTCTCCANCACAATCACCAATTCACTTCGCAAGCAAGCTTCTCCACTAGCTCCAATAAACACATCAAAAGCCCCACAATATCCCAACACCTGAAATTGTCCGTGTCATGCTCATCGAATCGCCACAGCTGTCCATTGCGACATACTCTCCAAGAACCCTCTAGAGAAGATTCACCAGAGCGGTTCACCAAGATAAGCACGAACAACAAGCAAGTTACTTCGAGATGCAGACCAGAGATTGCCGAATCATTGCCTATGATACCACTTGTTATGGGAGTCAAGGGAGGCCCCTGAGGCAAAATACATAAATTGGAACCCAAAAGCTTAAGCCAACAGATCCTGGTCCACCCTTGAATATTAGTCCTCATCCGATGTGGGACAACACTAGTGTCCCAACAGCCTTGCCATCATGTTTGTTCAAAGTGCACCTATTTCAGAATACCCCTTTTTTCTATGTTGATTTGCATCTAAGTCTCTCCTAGAGTCCAATACATTTTTGTTTATCTTCTTGTGCGAATTTCTGCCTTAAGGCCCTGAATAGGAAGGTAAATGAAAAATACCAAAACTAAAATTAAAGCATTTTCATTTAACTCCAAGTCCAGTCCCAACGCGATGTGAATCATAGAATGCACATAAGATACTAAACAACTTTTCAGTAAGACACGATGAATAGAAATCAGTGAAAGGCATATAGCATATTATGCAGTGAAGTCCTTTACACCTATAAAACCAAAATTGAGCTCGAGCTCAAAACTGCATACCACATGTGCGCACATTCAAAAGGTGGACATGGTGGGTTCATCTTGTAACCACGATGAACAATTTGAAGAGCTATCTGCAAACAGAATATTGAAGTAATTACCAGAAATTAACTTAGAAAAACGATTGTTTTCCATGTCAATCCACTCAAGACTGGTCAAATGACATGGATTTGCCTCAACATTCTAAAAGATAAGAACAGAACCTGGCAAGCCTTTTTTCTCATCAGAATGCTGAAGTTACTGCTAACAGTCACTTGATGTAGGAGAAAATAAATAAAATGCCTCCTTTGCTTTTCATGTTCTCCGTCTTGCAAAGCTTCAAGAGACTGCACAGATGGACATTATGACAACAGTAATGTCAAAAGAAGACTTCTACCATGTACAGTGCCTTTCGAGAATGAAAAGTAGAGAAGAAAAGAATTATGGTAGAGGACTTGAAATCACAATGGCGGAATGATACACAGACATGCCTGCAGAAAAGGCCGGAAAAGATCAAAAATTTCTTTATGGATTTTCTCGTTTCGAGTATGAAAACACTGACCCAGTAGCGTGTTACGCATAACACTTGGAGACAATGTAGCCCTTAACCAAAGCTTACAACCTTGAAAAAGTCCATAAAAGAAAAAGAAAAGGTCATCTTTGTTGAACAAATAAATAACCACAGTACAGGGGGGAGAAAGACTAAAAGAAATCGTACCAAGCATTTCAAAGATTAGTCTCAAGCAATTAACTGCATAAGAAAATTCAAGTGAATCATCACTAATATGATTGAGTACAATACTCAGAAAAATGGGATAACGCTCCAATATCCCTTCTTCAAATGCTGGAGGCTCTAAAAGCCCAAGCCTTCACAATACATAAAGAAAGAAAAACAATTAGAAGAAAAAACTAAAAAAGATAACTACATCTGGAAATTTAAGTTAAAACACATTTTTTCCTACAATCCTTTGATTCCAAGCCATATAGTTAGCTGCTCAAGCTGCACCCTTGGCCTTAGAGTCTCAGTAGTCAATGGCAGGATGTCAGTCTCCAAAACGCTAATGCATTTCTTGAGCAAAGGCTGCAAAGGTTCCAAGTCTGATGCTCTCCTGCAGAGCAGTTGAAAAAGAAACAGAACTTTACCGGGACCCATGAGGCAATGAAATGGAAGACAAAATTACAAAAATGGAATATTATAATGTTTTCATAACAACTTGACAAAAGCTTTTGGATGGCATGCGCCTGCAATACTCATCTAGAGACCACAACGGATATATATCCTGTATGCTGCATAGTGTAACATTGTCACACGTGCACAGGCACGTATTCGACTGACCAATAGACAACAACTTCTACTGGGTGGATTCTGNCGCGCCTGCAATACTCATCTAGAGACCACAACGGATATATATCCTGTATGCTGCATAGTGTAACATCGTCACACATGCACAGGCACGTATTCGACTGACCAATAGACAACAACTTCTACTGGGTGGATTCTGAAATGATAAATAATGTATTTTCCTCATTCATTAACAAATGAAACTGGCATTGAATGGCCCCTTTCACGATAACCAAACTTAAAGAGATACCAACAGAGCTTTGATCTAGAATTAGAAGCAAATAACCTTATACCACGGTGAATTCAAATAAAATAAACAATAACAGTAATGGCAATGGCAAAAAAAATAAAAACAATAATAAAAGTTATCATTATGTCGTAGGACAGATAATTTGAGTCCAATTAACTCAAAAATAATTTAACCCAACCATTTTCATGTCTCCTACTTTTATCTTAGAAGAGTTGCTGTCTCAATACAATATGGTTTCCCAGGGACAAAAGTGTTGGGACAAACCTTAGTTGGTATAACTGGAATACATCATNTTATTGAAGTAATTACCAGAAATTAACTTAGAAAAACGATTGTTTTCCATGTCAATCCACTCAAGACTGGTCAAATGACATGAATTTGCCTCAACATTCTAAAAGATAAGAACAGAACCTGGCAAGCCTTTTTTCTCATCAGAATGCTGAAGTTACTGCTAACAGTCACTTGATGTAGGAGAAAATAAATAAAATGCCTCCTTTGCTTTTCATGTTCTCCGTCTTGCAAAGCTTCAAGAGACTGCACAGATGGACATTATGACAACAGTAATGTCAAAAGAAGACTTCTACCATGTACAGTGCCTTTCGAGAATGAAAAGTAGAGAAGAAAAGAATTATGGTAGAGGACTTGAAATCACAATGGCGGAATGATACACAGACATGCCTGCAGAAAAGGCCGGAAAAGATCAAAAATTTCTTTATGGATTTTCTCGTTTCGAGTATGAAAACACTGACCCAGTAGCGTGTTACGCATAACACTTGGAGACAATGTAGCCCTTAACCAAAGCTTACAACCTTGAAAAAGTCCATAAAAGAAAAAGAAAAGGTCATCTTTGTTGAACAAATAAATAACCACAGTACAGGGGGGAGAAAGACTAAAAGAAATCGTACCAAGCATTTCAAAGATTAGTCTCAAGCAATTAACTGCATAAGAAAATTCAAGTGAATCATCACTAATATGATTGAGTACAATACTCAGAAAAATGGGATAACGCTCCAATATCCCTTCTTCAAATGCTGGAGGCTCTAAAAGCCCAAGCCTTCACAATACATAAAGAAAGAAAAACAATTAGAAGAAAAAACTAAAAAAGATAACTACATCTGGAAATTTAAGTTAAAACACATTTTTTCCTACAATCCTTTGATTCCAAGCCATATAGTTAGCTGCTCAAGCTGCACCCTTGGCCTTAGAGTCTCAGTAGTCAATGGCAGGATGTCAGTCTCCAAAACGCTAATGCATTTCTTGAGCAAAGGCTGCAAAGGTTCCAAGTCTGATGCTCTCCTGCAGAGCAGTTGAAAAAGAAACAGAACTTTACCGGGACCCATGAGGCAATGAAATGGAAGACAAAATTACAAAAATGGAATATTATAATGTTTTCATAACAACTTGACAAAAGCTTTTGGATGGCATGCGCCTGCAATACTCATCTAGAGACCACAACGGATATATATCCTGTATGCTGCATAGTGTAACATTGTCACACGTGCACAGGCACGTATTCGACTGACCAATAGACAACAACTTCTACTGGGTGGATTCTGAAATGATAAATAATGTATTTTCCTCATTCATTAACAAATGAAACTGGCATTGAATGGCCCCTTTCACGATAACCAAACTTAAAGAGATACCAACAGAGCTTTGATCTAGAATTAGAAGCAAATAACCTTATACCACGGTGAATTCAAATAAAATAAACAATAACAGTAATGGCAATGGCAAAAAAAATAAAAACAATAATAAAAGTTATCATTATGTCGTAGGACAGATAATTTGAGTCCAATTATCTCAAAAATAATTTAACCCAACCATTTTCATGTCTCCTACTTTTATCTTAGAAGAGTTGCTGTCTCAATACAATATGGTTTCCCAGGGACAAAAGTGTTGGGACAAACCTTAGTTGGTATAACTGGAATACATCATTCAGGGACAAGATTTTGCAGACTTTGTATCAACCAACTGCATTGCAGCACTCTATGTACGAAAAAATAGTGGTAACCCAATTACAACTGTATCTCCCTTATCTTCATACCGTTCTATATATTTCTGCAAACAAATAAACCAATTTCCATAGAATTGTTACTAGCATTGGTACCTTACGTCTCAACATCTTCTTTGCCCTTTTTTATTTCATGATCACGGGATTCAACAAAAAATCCAAAGAGGCATATTCCAAGGTAGCTAAGCACTAATAATGTTCAAGTTGTTTGAAACCACAGATCCCATGGTACCTCAACAAACATGGTCAGTTCCAATCACATACCATCAAGGGTTATTGGGGAACATTGCCAATATTCTATCCATTATGACTGATAATGTCAACAAGGGAAAAGAAACTCAAATAAAAACAGAAAATTATTTATTTATTTTTAAAAAAAAAACATCAAGCTTTAATCTAGAACAAGACTACACCTGTCTTCAACCTCAAGAACATTCTCCGGGCTGATGTCAAATGGCTATACCTATATCTCTCTGGCTTGAGTATGAGAGATTGGATGTTACCTATGTTTTGAAAAGCACAAGACTATGCGCAAGGTGAGGTGAAGCGCACCTCAATGAGCCTAATGAAAGGTGACTTCACCTAAGGGCAGTCAAGGCGTAAGGCGTAAACTTTTTCACCCCTTAAATGATGTATTTGGGGCCAATGGATCTATTGACCTCTGATTTTTAGACATTTCTAATTTATAAACCTGTTACAGTGTTACCATTCACGTTTGTATTTGCATGTTCAATCGGATCCTCAAACTTAATTGCTTAATCGTTTGTGTATGTGATTGGTATTGGATCCTTGAGTTGCTTAATTGCTAGATTGCTCATGATTGCTTACTCATAATCAACTATTTAACTTGAAATTGTGGAATTGGTTCAATGGGGACATAGATGTTGACCCAAAGTAACAAAAAAGATCCAGCATAGAACTTAAGATGCTATATGATTTTTGGAATGCTTATGTCATGTTTTTGCTAAATCGTTATGCCTTTGCCCAGGTTAAAAGAATAGTGACTATTAAAACATTTTATTGTTATTTAAATGTGTGACTCACGTAGGGTTGTTTTCCCTAACCATGTTTAAGCTTTGTTGTACATCCATTTTTTTTATATATAAAATTTACCATTTGGTGCACCTTGTGCCTTAAAAAAAAAACTAGATACTACACTAATCACCTCTAAACAACCCCATCCCAAAGCAAGAGGATGAGTACTATCATCTTTTACCCAAGTCAAATTGTAGAATATCGCAACCTCGTTCTCTATTAGTAATAGCAGAACAAACAAAACATCGAAATCACATATGAATCCACTTCCCCGAAGCTTGGTTGCCAAGATAAAGCACCAGGAAAACAATACCTCAATTTTCCCACACACCCAGAAAGACGAAAGCCAATAGATCGTGCTCTTCTGCTTTTAAGAAAAAGTAATGCGTAAATTCCCTGATGAAGAAGATGATAACTACATTAAGGAAATAACTTCAATTCCAAGAATAACAGAATATGTATGTAAACAAATGATACAAAAATGAATGACCATTTTTATACCGGATACTGTTGATGTCCAGCCAAAGTCAGTTCATGAGAGTTATCAATTGCTTCAATAAATATTTGAAACTCGGTGACCAAAGATTGGTCATCCAACAAGATGGGGAACATCAAAACCTGTAATTCAATAGCCAAAATATTCTCACATGAGAATCAGAAAAATTATATTAAATGACCAGAGTAGAAGCAAAAGTTGAAATATTAAAATATTCCGGTGGAATTCCATTAACTAACACACTCATCTCAGTCACAATTTCTGTTTATCTCAAGCTTACCGCAATTCCATACAAGTCACAGTAAGTACTCTCATCTAAACGAGCACTAGACATATCCTCATTTCACACTGATATCTTTTTTTCTCATTAGATATGGAGATCCAATTTTATTCCATTTTCAAGAGTAAGAAAATAAAAAGATGACCTAAGGCTATTTCTCCAACAATCTTCTTTTCTCTACACCNAACATATCCTCATTTCACACTGATATCTTTTTTTCTCATTAGATATGGAGATCCAATTTTATTCCATTTTCAAGAGTGAGAAAATAAAAAGATGACCTAAGGCTATTTCTCCAACAATCTTCTTTTCTCTACACCTGCTTTTAAGCGTCAGGCAGCTTTTTGTGTGGTTACTTTTGTCGTTTTTGTCGTTATCTTCTTATTCCTTCAAGTATACTCTTAAAGGAGACCTCCTGCCCTGCCTTGTGTATTTCTTTTTTGTATCTCTATAACGAAAAACGGGTAATTGTAAAACAAATATGCATCATTGTTATTCAGACTATTGAGTCACCAGTGATCAATTTCCGTGCCTATGGAAAACAAAATAGGTAAGCATAACTACATCATTGTCATCCTCAAAAGTGAGCCTCCAGTGATTGTTTGTCATGACTCTACACATATCAAATACAGCATCTCAAACTAACAATTGGCGATCAAAATGCATGATCAAGCCAGCATTAACCTGTTATTATTTCCAAAACAAAAAATAATAACAATGAAAAACCACAAGCTTGACCTCAAACATGACACTGATAACTTCGGCATTGTTATGCACTGGATCATACTCTCCACTTGATATTCTAGCATTAATCTCCTTCAGGTGTTGGGTAACCCTTTCTTCATCAAGACACAGCAGCACATCAAGAAGGGGACCTATGGAACTCAACTCGTATTCCATTTTGTACATCTCTTCAGCTTGATGATGCTGGCAGATGCATCGCGTGCATTGTCGCATTTCCTCAGAAATCCTCTTCCATAGAAGCCTGAGAGGAGAATCGTGGCGCTCATCTTTAAAATAGTTGTAGAAGGTCTCTAGAAGAGGTCCCATCAAATCCCAAGAGCCACACCATATATGGTTTCCCTTTGGCAAATATATCAAGAAACTGAATGCATCTGAAAACCTAAACACAGAGCAGAAGCTACTTAGTTACATATAGACAGCCAAAAATGAGCTGAGAAATATCAACAAGAGCCACAAATATATCATTCACAATACAAGGAGTCTTGTCAAAGGCGAATTATTCGGACCTTTGCAAAAAGGTCTACGTGTCAATTTGAGTATGGCACAACCAGAATGAAAACCACTATCAGTTATATGAGAATCAGCGCATTTTACTTTTTTATGTTGCTGGCATCAGTGCTGAGAGAGCAAATTCAATCGGAATGACGCCAGCTGAGTGCAGGACATTTGAGGATAGAGTCACACAATTCTCCATTAAAAGCGTGCACATACAATTTCCAAAAAAAGCATTTTGTAGGTGACAGAGTCACAATTCTCCAGTCATTTCTTCCACCAATTGGAATAATGAATTGAGGCTCAAGAAGAGCAATGAATGATAAATGCATCTTTATAAGCTTGGCAACCCTCTTCCTGAAAAATGGAACCCCCACTAAAATAAAAATAGAGATGAAAGTGATAAGATTTTCATCCAAGTAAAAAGGTTAGATGCCTCTCCTCCAGACCAAAACATTTCCTTTGAATATATGTGGTTCTGAGATTTAACTTCCGCAACTATTTGACTTTAGGAAGTCCTTATCTGAACAAAACATTCTCAAAGTCTCTGGCTCATGACCAGAATCCAAAACTAAAAGACTCTAGAATCAAATATCAAGAGAGCAATGGATCCAAGAAGGTTTGTAAACAAAAAACTAGATTCATTCATCTTAGTTGTTTAGTAAATTCAAAACAATCTAATTGACGCGCTTTATAAAAAATTCCTGAATTACCCCAATATTTTCGTATATGTTCACCTATTTTGAGAGTTATTCAGCTGCATCGGAATAACTGATGATCAATATGACCAATCAAAAGATGAAGCAAACAAAGCAATGCAACATAGGACACGCCAGGAAGTACGAACCATTCCTCTTTGAGCTGGCGGACACGACGTCGTTTAGAAGGGTCAAAAAAATGATTGTCATCATTGTCTTCTTCTTCGATGGTCTTCCATCTGTCCAATAGCTCTCTTCTGGTTAACACCGGCTTCGCCATAATAATCTCAGGGCTCTGATCTTGTTATCAGCCGTTCATTGAAGTTGGCGATGAAAATTAGGGTTTTCGGAGATAGACTACAACGGACAACCGGTCGCGGTAAGGGGAAAGCTTTTTCAAAAGGGCAGGAAAAAAAAAAGTAAAGCCGAAAAGAAACAGAAAACGGCGCGCGGGAAAAAGGGAGGGGGTGGGGGGGGTGTAACTTGGACGAGCGCTGGGCAAAAATACAGCGGCACGATTAGACAGATATATGAGAATGCGCGAGCAATTAACGATTAGGAGAGCCGTTGACGGAGGTTGCTCCATTTTGGAGTTCATTTGAGAAGATAATAACATGGCTAATTGCACCTTTCACCCTAAAAAATCTAAGTAATTTTACTTTGTATACTTAAATATTAAATTTATCATATTATATCCTCAATATATTTAAAATATTATAATTTAGTCCACCCATTAATTTTTGTTACTCATTCCATCAACATCAATAAAGAGGTTTTAACATAATAAACAACAAAAATTAACAGAGTTGTCACAATGCAACACTTTTTAATATATTGAAAATAAAATGGAAATAATTTAAAAGACAAATTATATCCACCTCCCCTAAGGTTTGATTAAATAACAACTAAACCCTCCTCTTATTAGGAAAATAATAATGACCTCCCATGTCAGTCACTTTCGTCTTAGTTGTCTAACATAAGTTATGAAATGACAAAAATACCCTTTAGTCAAAATATCTATATAATAAAATAGGAGTGTGTTTGAATTTTATCTCAGTCATATTTTTTCCCTCAAAACTATCACCAATCACTTACTTCACTCATCTTCCCTTTGTCAGACTCAAACGTCAAATCACATCACTCATTTCTATCACATATTTAATTATTTATATATTTTTTCCTAAAAATATCACATCATTCATTTTTATCATATATTTAATCATTTAATATTTAATTAATTTGTAGTTAATATATTTTGAAAAAATTTAATATAGTGGGATTAATTTTTTAGACACTCAAATTTTATATTTTATCGTGCTTTCAGGCACGAGTTATGATTAGTATATATATATGTTTCATGTTGTAAGATTAGTTTTTTGTTGATTTCACTAAAAACCAATCTCACAATGGCACATCATCACCTTGTTTTTTTGCCTTATTTTAAGAACACAAATAGTGTCAAACGACATAACCACCACCATATTTTTTGTCATCGTCATTGCCAACATACCACCACTCTCACTACAACTGCCAAAAAACCATCACAACAAAATCACATAGAGGCACGCAAGTTGTGAAGCAAAAACCACCACGTCTTTGTATCCTCTATCCAATTTCTCTTGAAATGGAAACATCACAAACGCTAACTGTGTTTACGAGTGGGAGCCAAAAAGCTTTGATATTGACAATGATAGTTGTGGTTCGCAAGTGGTAAGGGTTGCAATTTAGCCTTTAGGTCCTAGATTTTGATTATAGGTGAGAGATAAAAGCTAGGGATTGGGCTCTGTTGGGGGAGTTCGAGAATGGTACCAAGGTGGTTCAGTCGAATGGTGGGCAATGGCAATTATGGTGGTAAAGGTTTGCAGTAGAGAGCACTTGGGAGGTGGAAGGAGGGGAGAAGTGGGGCTAGGTTTTTTAGAACTTACTCTTGAATTTTATGTGCTTGTATGTGTAGTGAAGAAGGGTGGTGAGGTTATTGTGAAAGAGAGAGAGAGGGGGATAAAGGAGGAGGCGATGGCGATGGCGAAGGCTGAAAAGAAATTGGGGCCATGATGGGTTTGATACAAATGGGATAAATTAATGGGTTTTGTTTGGAAACTAGCATAATCTAAATCTAAGGTGGATATTTTATGTTTAGTAATATATGTGGGATGTAGAAGGGTGAAAATGGTAGTTTGAGAATATAAATTAATTATGTCATCAAAAATTAACTGTTTCTTGACGGAATATTAATGGGAGGAGGGATATATTACCAACAACTAAAATATAAGAGAGTGCAATGTTATTATCCAAACAAGAGGGGATTTAATTGTTATTTGATCAAATTTNGTAGTCCACCCATTAATTTTTGTTACTTATTTCATCAACATCAATAAAGAGGTTTTAACATAATAAACAACAAAAATTAACAGAGTTGTCACGATGCAACACTTTTTAATATATTGAAAATAAAATGGAAATAATTTAAAAGGCAAATTATATCCACCTCCCCTAAGGTTTGATTAAATAACAACTAAACCCTCCTCTTATTAGGAAAATAATAATGACCTCCCATGTCAGTCACTTTCGTCTTAGTTGTCTAACATAAGTTATGAAATGACAAAAATACCCTTTAGTCAAAATATCTATATAATAAAATAGGAGTGTGTTTGAATTTTATCTCAGTCATATTTTTTCCCTCAAAACTATCACCAATCACTTACTTCACTCATCTTCCCTTTGTCAGACTCAAACGTCAAATCACATCACTCATTTCTATCACATATTTAATTATTTATATATTTTTTCCTAAAAATATCACATCATTCATTTTTATCATATATTTAATCATTTAATATTTAATTAATTTGTAGTTAATATATTTTGAAAAAATTTAATATAGTGGGATTAATTTTTTAGACACTCAAATTTTATATTTTATCGTGCTTTCAGGCACGAGTTATGATTAGTATATATATATGTTTCATGTTGTAAGATTAGTTTTTTGTTGATTTCACTAAAAACCAATCTCACAATGGCACATCATCACCTTGTTTTTTTGCCTTATTTTAAGAACACAAATAGTGTCAAACGACATAACCACCACCATATTTTTTGTCATCGTCATTGCCAACATACCACCACTCTCACTACAACTGCCAAAAAACCATCACAACAAAATCACATAGAGGCACGCAAGTTGTGAAGCAAAAACCACCACGTCTTTGTATCCTCTATCCAATTTCTCTTGAAATGGAAACATCACAAACGCTAACTGTGTTTACGAGTGGGAGCCAAAAAGCTTTGATATTGACAATGATAGTTGTGGTTCGCAAGTGGTAAGGGTTGCAATTTAGCCTTTAGGTCCTAGATTTTGATTATAGGTGAGAGATAAAAGCTAGGGATTGGGCTCTGTTGGGGGAGTTCGAGAATGGTACCAAGGTGGTTCAGTCGAATGGTGGGCAATGGCAATTATGGTGGTAAAGGTTTGCAGTAGAGAGCACTTGGGAGGTGGAAGGAGGGGAGAAGTGGGGCTAGGTTTTTTAGAACTTACTCTTGAATTTTATGTGCTTGTATGTGTAGTGAAGAAGGGTGGTGAGGTTATTGTGAAAGAGAGAGAGAGGGGGATAAAGGAGGAGGCGATGGCGATGGCGAAGGCTGAAAAGAAATTGGGGCCATGATGGGTTTGATACAAATGGGATAAATTAATGGGTTTTGTTTGGAAACTAGCATAATCTAAATCTAAGGTGGATATTTTATGTTTAGTAATATATGTGGGATGTAGAAGGGTGAAAATGGTAGTTTGAGAATATAAATTAATTATGTCATCAAAAATTAACTGTTTCTTGACGGAATATTAATGGGAGGAGGGATATATTACCAACAACTAAAATATAAGAGAGTGCAATGTTATTATCCAAACAAGAGGGGATTTAATTGTTATTTGATCAAATTTCATGGGAAGTGGATGTAATTAAAACGATAAAAATAAAAAATCTTAAATATTTCATGGTATAAAGTGAGACTCTCCCATAAAAATATGGGAGTGATGAGAGAAAAGTTATAAACAATTGTATATAATTATGGACAAATATTTACAATAAGAGAGTAGACATATATTATTTATTCATCTAATATTACTGTTAATAAGTTAAATTCTCAATTAATAAAAACACAACAATAATAAAAATTGATTCATTTTTTATCTACTTTGATTTAATAGTAAAAAATTCATTCAAAAATATCATTTTTCTCTACACAACCTGCATTTTGAGAGGCAATAAGCATGTCAGTATTTCAAAACAAAAAAATTGAGCAAGAACAGGTTAAGTGGGATAACTTCATGAAATGCATTAAATTGATGTGTGTGTATGTGTATCTGGTACGTGAGATGGCTTGGTGTGTGTGTGAGAGAGAGAGAAAGAGAAAGAGACAGAGAATACTGACTCGGATTTAATGCAGTCGAAAGTCGTTGGAGTTAGAGAAGAATGCGCGTGTTGGAATCAAATTGTGTGTANGAAAGAGAAAGAGACAGAGAATACTGACTCGGATTTAATGTAGTCGAAAGTCGTTGGAGTTAGAGAAGAATGCGCGTGTTGGAATCAAATTGTGTGTATGTGTTTTGTCACATGAGTGTGTGGAAAACAAGAAATATAAGAGATAGGGGGATGACAGAGATCAAACAAGAAGAAAGAAAGATTGCATAAGTGGAGGTGATGGGTATGGGTGGCAACATGATTTTGGATGGTAATTNTATGTGTTTTGTCACATGAGTATGTGGAAAACAAGAAATATAAGAGATAGGGGGATGACAGAGATCAAACAAGAAGAAAGAAAGATTGCATAAGTGGAGGTGATGGGTATGGGTGGCAACATGATTTTGGATGGTAATTTTATGTTGTTAGGTTAAATTTTTGGATGAACCCTGATGATACTAAAAAAATACTTAGCTCACGTCAGAAGACAACTCAACTTATGCCAAGCAGTTAAGCACCAACTAACCAACCTAACAATATAACTTCAAAAGATGATAAATATTATGGAAGAGTTCAGAAGGGGTAAAAAAAGACTTTCCCCATGAAACCCTACCTTGAGCATCAAGGCATCACCTCTCCAATGCCACATCATCGCTTCTAGAAGACCACGTGTCATATGGATACATGATTGTCTCTAACAGTCCAATATTCCCAGATAATTTTAACGGATTTGATTGAAGTGGACTGCACCAATCTTGGATAAGGACAAAAGATAACTTGTATAAATAGAAGAAGATCCCTATGAAAAAAGAATGGAACCTTCTGCAAATAGTCTTCTTTTTCTTTTAGAAATACATCGCCAAGGAACAAGAATTTTCATTAGAGTGGGTTAACCCAATTCTTCAACTGGTGTGGACCACTATAAATTATTGTGCATGGACTGAAAAAATTCAACTATAGTAGCCGGTGTAACTTGAAAAATTATACCCCAAACAAATATACGTAATTGTCTTTCCCCAGTAATTTCTGCATTACTATAGAACTCATAGACTAAACAATCATAAGCAGGAACAATAAATCTAACATAATCAAGCCATCCACGTACAACAAGAATTTGCCTAACTCCTATATTTTCAAAATCTTCAAAAATTACTTGCCTTTTAAGAATGATAGTTTTTGAGAGAAAATGAGCATCATATCAGGCTTGTTGATTAACATTCTCAAAAATTACCTCATTATAGATATTCCCTGGTTGGGGTTGGGGTTGTTGTGGAGGTGTTTGAGGTTGCGGAGGTTGATCCCTTTGAGCATGACTTGAAGATCCTCTCGTTCGACGTTTTAAATCCATATTTTTGTTAATTTTTCTTCAAATACTTGATTTCAATCGGTAGAAACCTTCAAAATGTGATTTGGTAAGTGAATAATCATAGAAGATTTGAAGAAAAACGGTCGAGAGTAACAGATTTGAGAAGAATTCTTTGGAGAAAATCGTTGATTTCATATTTGGCTTGCGAGGGAATGAAGATGATCAGTTTTTTTGCATGGAACTGATATTTATATATGCACTGCCGTCCGGACACTAGCCCCACCACCGTCCGAACGGTGCTCCTTGACTGAAATTTGTATTGCAATCTGCAGGATCCTACTGCTGACTTTTTGAAATTCTGTCTTCTTCAAAATAATTCATGCAGTTATAAAATTAAATACAATTTAAATATTCAACAAAACTTTGCTAACTACTCTTTTTTTTGTTTCAAAAAATTGATCTTATTAATTATTTATTTGTTATTTATTATTTACTAATTTTCCTAATTAATCAATAGCTATTTACATTTATGTACTATTCCAAAATTATACATCATCTGATCACACTGATTCTGAGTCAGAACTTTTTGGATCAATAACACCAGTGATACGGTTAACTTCACTTCTCACGTATCTTGTTAACATAGAAGTAGAATAGGATGACACCTTAAGATAATCCTTACTCTGCTTATACCTAATCTACCGGAGACGATCTGACGCTCAACCTGAAATTGTCTCAAAATGTTCTAAACGACCACATCTTATACAACCACCGAGATGCTTTGATCGTCGGCGTTTAGTAAATGTACTTTTTTCACACAGGGGTCTTACTTAACTTTCAAAAATTTCTAAATTTCTAATTCTTCTAGCTTTTTACATGATCAATGCATGTATATCTTTTGGAAGAAGACACAATAAAATTAAACTTAATCAAAATAGTTTTTCGTCCATTGTACAATTATGTTTTGAAAAATTTTAAAATTAACTCAAAAATTATTGAAAATTGACTCACTATCCGATTCTTTAACGTCTGCCAGTCACAAAGACAAACAAATTTATAAATAAAAACATTAAAAACAAATATGAGTAAATTCACACCCCCCAACTTAAATTAAACATTATCCACTATGTATAAAATAGTGATAATCAGAACTGATACTAAAAATTGACAATCTGTTGTCGTCCAATGATTAGGATATCTGGATTTAATTCAGGAGACTTAATATGTCGAACAGATAACAAACAATTAGTGCTATTATTTATAATTAAACAACAATATATTTTTTAGAGCACATAAACTGGATCAAAAAGTTGTACATAAATTATATTTTGAATGAATCCATCATAATTGGGTTTAAGTCTTTGACTGTTTACTTTAAAAATATTTTCAGTTAACAGATTCTCAATTTCAGTTGCTCTATAGTTAAAAACTTGTTTGACAATATAAGGATCTATCCATCTAGATCTTAATTTTTCAGGAAATAAATGGAGTTTTGCATTATATACCAGAACTTTTTGAGAAGGTTTAAAAGATTTTTGCATGATATTTTTATCATGAAAAAATTTTGTTCTAGACTTAGTAATTTTTGCATTTTCATATGCTTCGTTTCTTAACTCCTCCAATTCATTAATTTGAAATTTACAAGATATTCCAACTTTATCTATATCAAAATTTATCATTTTGATTGCTCAATATGCTCGATGTTCTAATTTTACAGGCAAGTGACATGGTTTACCATAAAACTAACCAATAAGTAGACATCCCTAAAAAAGTTTTATATGCAGTATGGTAAACCCAAAGCACATCAGTTAATCTTAAAGACCAATCTTTATGATCTGGAGTCACTATTTTTTCTAAGATATATTTTATCTCCCTAGTAGCTAATTTAGCTTGTTCACTTGTCTATAGATGATACAAAGTTGATATTTAATGAGAAATCGAATATTTTTTCATAAGATTTTCAAAAATTTTATTACAAAAATGTAATCCACCATCACTTATAATGGTCCAAGGAATTTCAAATTTGGACAAAATATTTTCTTTTAAAAACTTAATCATTGTTTTGTGATCATTTTTTCTACATGAAAATTGTCTCTACCTATTTAGAGACATAATCGACTGCAACCAAAATATACAAATAACCAAAGGATGGAAAAATAGACCCATAAAGTTGATACCCCAACAAACGAAAATTTCAACAATCAAAATAGGGTTTAAAGACATCATATTTCTTTTTGAAATATCTCCCAGTCTCTAACATCTGTCACAATTTAAACAAAAGATATGAACATTTTTAAAAAGTGTTGGTCAATAAAATTCACACTGTAAGATTTTAACAGTGGTATTCTTTGAAGCAAAATGACCTCCGCAAACTTTAGAGTGACAAAATTGAATTACCTGACTTATTTCATAATTAGGTATACAACATCTTATTATTTGATCTTTACAATATTTAAATAAATAAGGATCTTCTCAAAAAAAATTATGTATCTCGTTTAGAAACTTATTTCTATCAGACATGGTATCATGAGAAGGAATAGTATCAGTGACTAAATAATTAGCTATATCTGCATATCATGGTACTTCTATTATTGCAAACAGTTGTTCATCTAGAAAGGTTTCTCTAATCGGAGTTGGTTCTTCCTTTATTTCATAATTTAGTCTTAACAAGTGATCTTTTTTAGTAAGTAAATATTTTAAAGCTGCATTATCTGTAAATACAACAATTGATAATTTAACTAGATATGAACAAAATTTATCTAAAACAAACACAACAACAAGTATTTCTTTTTCTGTAGTTGAATAATTCATTTGTGCATCATTTAAAGTTTTGCTTGCATAGTAAATAATGTAAGGATTTTTATATTTTTTTAACTTAATACAATTCCTACTACATAATCACTTGCATTATACATTAATTCAAAAGGTAAAGACCAATTAGAAGGTTGCATAATAGGTGCAGAAATAAACATGTTTTTCAATTTATCAAATGCTAATTGACATGCTTGGTTCCATTCAAATAATGCATCATTACATAAAAGATTACATATAGGTCTAGATATTGAACTAATTTTTTTTATAAATCTTCTATAAAATCCCACATGACCTAGAAAAAAACGAATATCTTTTACAGTCTTTGGTGAAGGCAGATTGACTATCAAATTGATTTTAGATTTATCAACTTCGATCTCTTTTTCAGATACTATATGACGTAAAACAATACCTTGTGTAACCATAAAATGACATTTTTCCCAATTCAAAACAAAGTTTGTTTCTTCACATCAAATGAGTACTTTTTCAAGATTTTCTAGACATAAATTAAATGAATCGCCATACACCGAAAAATCGTCCATAAAAACTTCTAGATATCGTTCTACCACATCACTAAATATACTTAGCATACAACGCTGAAAGATAACTGGAGCATTACATAATCCAAAGGCATCCTTTAATATGCAAAAGTTCCAAAGGGACATGTAAAGGTAATTTTTTCTTGATCATCTATTACAATTTTAATTTAATTATAACCAGAATATCCATCTAAAAAACAATAATATGCATGACAACTATTCTTTCTAAAACTTGATCTAGAAAAGGTAATGGGAAATGATCTTTTCTGATGAGAGAATTTAGTTTTCGATAGTCAATACATACACGCCAACCTGTGACTGTATGCACTAGGACTAATTCATTTTCTTGATTTTCTATTACAGTAACACCACACTTCTTAGGGACTACCTATGTAGGACTAATCCATTTACTATCAGATATAGGATAGATAATATTAGCATCTAATAGTTTAAGTACTTCATTACGAACTACCTCTTTTAGACGTTGATTTAATCTTCTTTGCATCTGACGAGATGGTTTAACATTTTCTTCTAAATAAATACAATGAGTACACAGAAGTAGGTATTAGAATGGGTGACCCCCTAAGAAGTCCTCGTGTTACACCCCTTTTTAAAAAAAAAAAAGAAAAAGAGTACACTGAAGTGGGTTTATACCTTTTATATCTGTTATTGTCCATCCAATAACACTTTGGTGATTTTTCAATACTTTTGTTAATTTCTTTTCTTGAATTTTAGATAAATTTGATGATATAATCACGGGATGAATTTTATTTTTTTTCTAAAAAAACATATTTCAAATTAATTGGAAGAGGTTTTAAATCTAGCTTAAAAACTTTGACATTGGATTCTATAGATTTTGGTAACAAATTTTCACATTTTTGATTTCCTATATTTTTAGACTCATCATTAGATACAGACTCTAATGTGTATATAATTCTTTTTTCAGAAAAAACTTCTTCAAAAAAACTTTGAGTTAACGACTTAATACAATTTATTTCATGCACTTCATCTTCTTCTCTAGATTGTTTTGTACTGTTAAAAATATTCAATTCCAATGTCCTATTTCCAAATGACAATTTTATGACTCAATTCCTACAATTTATCAACACATTTGATGTAGCTAGGAACGGTTCACCCAAAATAACAGGTATGTATGTATATGCATGAAAAATTGGTTGTGTATCTAAAATGATAAAATCTGCTGAAAAATAAAATTGATCAACTTGAATAATAACATTTTCCACAATCTCTCGTGGAGTTTTTATAGATCGGTCTGCTAATGGTAGTGTAACATTGGTAGGTTTTACCTCACTTAATCCTAATTGTGTATACATTGAATATGACATTAAATTACAACTAGCTCCAAGATCTAGTAGGGCTTGTTCAATTCAAAAATTTTCAATGATGCATGAGATTGTAGGACTACCAAGATCTTTGTACTTAAGAAGACTGTTATACTGTATTATAGTACTAACTTGTTCAGCTAGAAATATTTTCTTTGGTACATTTGTTTTTCTTTTTACCGTGCAAAGATTTTTTAAAAATTTAGCATAAACTGAAACTCGTTTAATTGCATCCAACAAAGGAATATTAATCTTAACTTATTTAAACAGCTCAAAGATTTCATATTTATCTTTTTCAGATGAAGGCTTTTTGATCCTTTGAGAAAAAGGTAAAGGAATAGGACACAAATGATCTTTTTTTTTTTTTGTATTTTTGGTTGTTTTTTGACTGAAGGTTTTGGTTCAAGTGGTTCATTTACAAAAATTGACTTACGTATTTTTTTTGGAATTTTAGGTTTAATGGTCTTGTCAATCACTTTACCACTTCTCAGCGTTATGATTACTTGTAATTGACTTAGAGAAGGTTCAGATGACATAGAATTAGCTTAACTTTGTGGAAGTTTAGGTTGAGATGAGAACATTTTCTTTTCTGACATACTAAGAGACTGAGTTAGCTTAGCTAGATGACTCTTGATATCTTCAATACTTTGAGAAGTTTGAACTTTAAAATCATTAAAAGCTTGAGTTGTTTGAGTATTAAAACTCATCTGAATCTGAATAAATTAATTCATAGTATCTTCCAGAGTTCTTCTATGTGGGGGTTGATATGGTAGATATTGTTGTTGATTTTGTGGTTGTGGTGGACCTTGTGTTAGATTTGTAAATTGTGTATTTTTCTATCTAAAATTTAGATGATTCCTCCATCCTGAATTGTAAATTTCATAAAATGGATTTATATAAGGCCTATTATAAGTTGGAATAGCATTAGATTTTTCAATTAACACTTCTTAAAATGCATGTATAGTTGGACATTCTGCTGTAGGATGTCTTGACAATGCACAAATTTCACATATTTGATCAATATAAGACATAACAGACACTTGTTTTTATTTTTTTTCATTTATAAGACTTCTAGTTTTCGAGATAAATTAGTCATTTTAGCTTTTAAATCATCATCTTCTGTTAACACATATTTTCCTATTTCGGATGTAGATGACTTAGTTTTCACTATGTTTGAAGAAGTCGAGTCCCACATCTGAGAACTTTCAGAAATAGTATCAAAAAATTGAAATATTTCTTCAGGGTTTTTACTCATAAATTCCCTCTGAGCCATCATTTCAACAAATTGTCGTATTGAAGGTGGAAAAGCATCATAAAAACTAACTAAAGTCCAATTTTCAAATACATTATGTGGACAAGCTTGGAGGAGTTCTTTAAATCTTTTCCAACATTGATAAAAAGTTTCACCTTCTTTTACAGAAAAATTTATAATTTGACCTCTTAATGTATTAATTTTCTACCTCTTAATGTATTAGTACAAAGTACAGGATTTTTTTTTAAAAAAAACTCAATTTGCAAAACTTGTCAATTTGTAATAGAATTAGCTCTTAAAGAGTTAAGGCACTATTTAGTTTTATCTTTTAAAGAAAAAGGAAAAAATTTTAATCTGACCATTTTATAATTATCTTGCAAAGTTGTACAAACATCTTCAAATTCTTTCATATGCACATAAGGGTTTTTAGTTTTCAAACCATAGAACTGTGGTAATAATTGTATTGTGCCTGACTTAATATTAAGATTTGGAGCATTTGTTGAAAAAACAAAACATGACGAGACATTAGTTTGTGTAGGATATAAATATTCTCTTAATGTTCGGACATTTTGAACTATTTCCTACTCTCTAGGATCTTGTTCCCTAGGTACGTTTTGAGTCATACTTAATTTAATTGATGATTGTGTAGATGAAGACAAATGAGACAACTGATTTACAGAACCTACTAATGAATGAACAAACATAAACTATTTTAAAAATAAAACAAAAAATTTATAAATATATAATACAAGTAAAAAACTTCCCTCTTTTATTTAATTTCAAATTACCATAACTCTCCGGCAATGGCGCCAAAAATTTGATTCGACTTATTTCATGATTTGATTTATATTATACACTCAAGTATAAGTTGTTGAATTGTAGTTTTCTCGGTTTAAGTCCAAGATCGATCCCTTGAAGAATTTTAATAATTATAATTCAAAATAAGAACACTGAAGTTGTTGTTAAAACAATGTAACATGAGATAGCTTGTGATGTGAGCATAGATTGATAACTAGTCTAAATAAATGAAATGTGTAGATAGATTGTTAAAAGACAATAGTATGAAAAATATCCTTCAATTTAAAGATCTCATATGCTTTATATTGGTTAAATACTGAAAATGCTACCTTATAACAGTTAACTTTTCCTGTCACTTGGAAAGTCAACTGGTAGGTCTGATGTATATTAAACCATAACATAACAACTTCTTAGGTAGCTGATGGTATACGTGACAATTGACTAATCCAAGTAATCCAGAAGGCCAAGCCATTCATGAAAATCATTGGAATTACTCAATTGACATTATTATAGTATGTATTAGTTAAACAACCTAATAACCCAGAAGGTCAAACCATTCAGGAGGATTATTTAGGTTATTAATCTGATAACTTTTATATTATGTATCAGTTAAACAACTCTAGTAATCCAGAAGGTCAAGTCATTCAAGAGGATCATTTAGGTTATTAATCTGACAACTTTTATATTATGTATTAGTTAAACAACACTAGTAATGCAGAAGGTCATGCCATTCAAGAGGATTACTTAGGTTATTAATCTGACAATTGTACCANGTCATTCAAGAGGATCATTTAGGTTATTAATCTGACAACTTTTATATTATGTATTAGTTAAACAACACTAGTAATCCAGAAGGTCATGCCATTCAAGAGGATTACTTAGGTTATTAATCTGACAATTGTACCATACAACAACAAAACATCCTTAGTGCACCAGAAGGTCAAGTCATTCAGTTGGAACAAGATATTCAGTCGGTAGGTTGATGATTCACTGATAACATAACTTCGGGCTACGTAGTAACACCCAATTATGTACATTATCGTATCATGCATGAAGTTTATAATAATAGACATTATAGAATATTAAGTATTGGTTGGTGTTCATAACCGTGAGCATATTATAAATAGATATATATAGATAAAGTATAATAAAACATCAACATTTTCATAATTTAACTAGTATTATACACATGTTCACCTCTCACTGAGGGGTACAAGTAAACTATTTACACTCCATTACTATTAACAAACAAGAAGTGTGGGTAATCTTCATTATAATACTAAATAAAATACAGACACTGACACTTCTTTCGCAAGGAACAATTGAAATAAAACCACCTATAATATCAGTTAAGCCACAAAGGTAGCGGCAGTTCAATTCTCCAAGTAAAAAGACATAACATAAATGTAGAAATATAGATTTTTGGCTGGAGAGTTGGATGGACTAGGGTTTCACTTCAGAAATCTTCTCTCTTCCTTCCTTTCTCTCTTGTATCTTTCTTTTATTTTTTGGACTCCCCCCTCTCTCCCATTCTCGGATGAAGATGAAGAGGCAGCATATATATAGGTAAAAATGGAAGCAGAAGATGGAGGATGAGCTTAAACCGCTTAGGGCCACCGTCCAAACGGTCCTTGTTTGCTGGTGGAGCTCCCATGACATTCTTGCATGTTTTTATTGTTGAATGACACTTGTCTCCTTAGTTGTTTTAAGCTTTGACAGATTGTTCCTCCTGATTTTTAATAATTCCGCACAAAAAAACCTTGAAATTTTAAACAGTACACACATAAACCCTAGTTTATGCACAAATTTTAATTTATAGTTTTTAACTATTTTATCTTACAAAATTAATTAATTTAATTATATTAATTTATATTAATTAGGGTTAATCAGGTTGGTTTGTTCTTTTTTAGTTATCTACACATAATCCCAACTACAATCCACACTAACACATTCAAAAAAATGTTGTCATATTCTGTGATTTGATTTGCACTAGATATTTTAGTGGTATAGTCACAACTTCCGCTGTCCACCATGTTGAATTTATTCCACAAGTGTCAAAAGTGGAAGTGTCGATGATATTTTGCCACAGAGAAATCTTGGAGCAAAAATTCAGATGACAACAATTTTCTAATCTTGACACGACCTAATAGAATCATTGACCAATCAATTCAAGCAAATGATGCACAAAACTGTCTCGTGCAAGATCAACAATCGAGTGTGTGATAAGGTGTAATTTAATGGACAATAAATAAAGTAATCAATGACAATAATGTAAATATTGAGTTAACACGCAGATATATAGTGGTTTGGTCCGGATGACCTACTCCACTCTGAAAAACTGCAACGGTGGCCGGGGGTCTTTATTGATGAAGTAGGGTGAACGGGGGAGAAAACAATGGTTAGCTCTGGAAGATATACAATAGATAGGAGAGATAAATTATGTGTGTGTAGAAAGGTGTAGAGAGGTATAGAGAGATGTGGTGAGATGCCAAGATGTGTCCTCTTATGTGGAGAGAACTTACAATTTATAGGCATTGAGAGACGGTGACGTGAGAGTAAAGCACTAGAATCTCGAGAGAATAGCTACAAAAGGTAAGTACAATTAAGGTAGCTTTGATCTTCGAGAGTGTGTATCCCGATGATCTTTCCGCCACGTACTCTTTTCTTTATGGAGTCCTTGGATCTTGGACTGGGTCGAATTAATGAAACTGAGCTTGGGCTGCCTTTCTAGTGGATCTGAGCTCGCTTGATTTGTTGAGCCTAACCCAGTTGAATCTAGGCTCATCACAAGCTATGAACTTAGGTGTCTACTATGAAGACAAATCATGGACATGGCATATGGACAAACCATAGAAACATCAGCATGGAAAATTCTAAAATATAGCGCATTAATAAAACTAAGACACAATACAAATAGTTATATAATTAATGAATGTATATGTAGATATCACTCTACAATATATGCAAATTATTACTTTAGATTGGTATATCTTATCGTTTGGACCATGACATGAATTTTAAACACATTTGATTGATGTATATTACTCAATAGTCTCTCAATTCACTCGGTTCTTGTAGTCAAAGTTTAATAAACACAGTCAAATTAATTCCTCTCATCTACTCAAGGCATCTTGTTGAGTATAATCTTTATTTGTTATCTATTTTTTCAGCAAATTTTAAGGAGATCTTTGATATTATTAGTCTTTCAAATTCTACTTTTTATCGTTGCGTGCGGTAGTTCGATGTCAAATTTTCAATTTGGTAATCTTCTGTGAGATGACGTCCAAGAAATGTCAATCACATGTTTATTTTTTGTTACATAAATGGCCTATGAAGTAGGGCTGACAAAGGGGATCATTCGGGAAAAGATATTCTATCTAATATTCTATCTAAGGTAATTGTGCAGACCAAAGATTCAGAGAATCCACCATTGTCTAAGTCAGATTTGATACTGGAAAAAGAGGATCATGAACAAAACCTTATGAACACCAACCAGTACTCAGCATCTGGCTATGAATCTGATGCATATAAGTTGGTTAATTTAAATGATGAGGAGGATGAGAATGTATTTTCTATTTCTTCTGAAGATGTCTTAGACGATGGGATAGACGAGTCCTCATCCTTGTTGGATTATGGTCACTATAAGCAAGATTTTGAATCCTTAACAGTGGAGGCTGAGGAGAAATCAAAGTTCGTTACTCCGAAAATGATGACAACAGTCCGTAAAAATATTCATAGTCAAGGAGAGATAATTTCAAGCATGTCAGGGGAGGAGATTCAAAAGACCTTGAAGCTAAGAGGAGTTTATTCGAAGGATGGCTACATTAAGAGGTCCTTTTTTCATGAGCAATCAAGGGGTTTTTACTCTGATGGGGAAGAGGCACCAGTAGTTCAAGAAAATGATTTCAATTCTTTTATGTCATCTTCTAAAAGGTTACTGTCAATATGCAATAAGGTTGAGATGTAGAAGAAGAGAAAAGAGGAGGAATTGTCTGCTTTGGCTATGGCACTTGATAAAGTCAAACCTATAATTATGACGAGATCAAGAATGTTCAAGTTGCCAAAGCCAAAGAAATCCTATGGATTTAGATATTATTAATTTTTTAAGGATTGGTTCGACTTAATGAGAACTCCTGCAGCCACTACGATTCCAACATTCTATCTTTTAGCATTCTTATTATTCTGTCTTTCAGCTAGGTTATTCAAAGAAAATAACAGATTAATGTTCAACTCCCCAGTACCGTTCACGATACTGTTCATCTAACTTTTTGATGGACTGTCAGCTAGCTTATATTCTCTGGACTCTTCATTGACTGTAAAATGCAGCGTGTGCAGTCATTGTTAAGACTTTATTTTATATTTAAAGTTCTTTTATTATGTAAGGAGAAAAGTTTATGTCATTTCCTCTCTTTATAATTTTGTTATTAATAAAATTTGCCTTAAATGAGTTTAACTAAAAAAAAAAAAGAAGTAGAGCTGACAATTCTACACACAACTCGTGAAACCGACACGTATTTAGCGGATTTAGGTGTAGTCTTAATGGGTTCGGGTGGTTAACGGATTAACTCGACAAACCCGTGAAATAAATGAATCGGTTTCGTGTTTAACCCATAAACTCGTTTCAACCCGTTTAACCCGTTAAGAGTGGTACAATAATGGGTTATTGTCATCTCTCCACCTCTGTCCCATCTCACACCTCTCATCTCTCAGAATTATTCAAATTCAGTAGTCATTTAATGTTTATCTTTTGTTTTTATTTTTTTGTTCAATCATGATTTATTGTTATAGTAAATAGGTCAAATATGTGTAATGTGTGACTAGTTAATGATTTTTCATGTAGACTTGAAATTATCTAACCTATTCTCTTATTTAGCGGGTGATACACGGGTAATATCGGGTAACCTGTCTAATAAACGATTCGTGTATGAGTGCGATAATTAAACTCGTTTATATACGAATAGGGTATGAATGGAGGATTTTTTGACATAAACTCCTTCCATCCGACACGAAACCGTTTCACTCGACACAATTGTCAGGCCTAGTATGGGCGCATTGGTAATTTTAACATATACGTGGCATTTTATTGTGCATTGAACCATTCTGGTTGGTATTGGCCCAAAAACATTTATGGTAGGTTCATGGAGGTTTTTGAACATCAGGGTTGGCAAGAGCTTTGGGCTGGCAACACAGTCAACATGCTGCATATAATACCTACACAGGCAATTGAGCTGGGAACATTTGAATTCGTCAAGCGGGCTATGATTTCAACGCAAGAGAAATGGAGCCAAACCAAATGCTCAAAGGTGCAGATTGGCCATGTCAGACTGAAGGTTTCTCTCTCCAGTTGTTGTGGCTGGTGCAGCTGCTGGAGTTGTTAGCACACTTGCGTGTCATCCCCTTAAAGTCTTAAAGGTGTTTTCGCTCTAAATCATTTGTCTACTAATTTGAAGAACCTTGTTAAAAAGTTTATTTCTGCTTTTGGGCAGTACAAATTAATTTGTTTATCTTCACCATCTCTTGTGACATATAAAAGTACTCATGTTGGTCTAAAATTTAGGGATTAGTAGTATTTGAAACTCTGGGTGTAAATCAAAATAGACAAGTATCTATGTTGTTTCTGCATAGAAAACCAACTATTTTGTTTGTGATTATGGCAGGATCGATTGACTGTGAGTCTCGAGGCTTATCCTTCTCTAAGGATCGCTATTAATAAGATTTATAAGGATGGTGGAATTGGTGCTCTCTATGCTGGCATTTGCTCCCATATATCACATGTTATTATCTCAGGTATGAGACAATGAAGAAATCTTACTACCACACAAAGAAGGAGTCTTTAAACCATGCAGAGATGGTCCTTGTTCGAGTTCTTTCAAGTGCAAATCTGGGCCTTGACTGTGTTATTTTTTTGCCAAAATTAAAGTTTCTCTTTGGTTTCCTCCTGTCACAGAATGGAACCTTCTCAATTTCCTATTAACAAGGTTTATGGGGAGAATAATCTCTTTTTGCTTCTTTTTTTTCAGAATCTTATGATGTGTGGCTTNGAGAATAATCTCTTTTTGCTTTTTTTTTTTCAGAATCTTATGATGTGTGGCTTATGAAATACTTTATGGATTTGAAAAAAAAAAAATACACTCCTTATATTAGGGGTGCCAATTGCCAAGCATTTGAAGCCNAGAATAATCTCTTTTTGCTTCTTTTTTTTCAGAATCTTATGATGTGTGGCTTATGAAATACTTTATGGATTTAAAAAAAAAAAAATACACTCCTTATATTAGGGGTGCCAATTGCCAAGCATTTGAAGCCTTCCCTAAGCCAAAGTGTCATATTGTCAAATATTAATTGGCACAAATCTGGACGTCATTAATGTCTCTGTTTATCATTTCCTATTTTCATTATGTTTTCACCTGCCATGTTGAGTAAATTGGGTGGTTCTGTTTGAAATTTGAGGATCACGAAGCTGGTTAGTTGAATAAACATTTTTTTTTTGGTTATTTAACATGTAGCCTTTGCACTTGAAGCACAATATCTGGCTGTCTATCAGATTAAATTGGCTGTTTGGCAGATTTTTTGCCATCACCGCCAATTGTTTTTACTTTCGACTTCCATCGTTCTTACCTTTTCCTGGCCACCTCCAAAGGGTAACTAATTGTGTTTTTTGTGAAACCTGAACAAGGAAAAAGTAAACGAACACTTACCCAGAGGAATGATGGATCAGTCACTTGTGAAAAAAATACACTCCTTATATTAGGGGTGCCATTTGCCAAGCATTTGAAGCCTTCCCTAAGCCAAAGTTTCATATGTGCAACGTTAATTGGCATAAATCTGGACGTCATTAATGTCTTTGTTTATCATTTCCTATTTTCATTATGTTTTCTCTTGCCATCTTGAGTAAATTGGGTGGCTCTATTTGAAATTTGAGGATCACGAAGCTGCTTAGTTGAATAAACAAATTTTTTTTGGTTATTTAACATGTATCCTTTGTGCTTGAAGCACAATGTCTGGCTGGCTGTCAGATTAAATTGGTTGTTTGGCAGATTTTCTGCCATCTCCACCAATTGTTTTGACTTTCGACTTCCATTGTTCTTACCTGTTGGAGCTCAATAGTTATATGGATCTAGATTTTCACGGGTCACTGAACCATCATTCCTCTGGGTAAGTGTTAATTTACTTTTTCCTTGTTCAGGTTTCACAGCAAACACAATTAGTTATCCTTTGGAGGTGGCCACAAAAAGGCTCATGGTGGGAGCTCTGCGAGGCAAATGTCCACCACCTCATATGGCAGCCGCGCTTGCCGAAGTCTTTAGGGAGGAAGGTTTGATGGGGCTTTATAGGGGGTGGGGTGCAAGTTTCTTAAAAGTGATGCGCCCTCTTAAGGCATCACTTGGATGTTTTATGAGGCTTGGGAAGATATATTGCTTGCTGGTTATCTATAGTTGTCTTGCAGAATCCAATATGGAAGTCCCTTGCTCTTGGTGGGGCTTGAATATCAGGATTTGGCTTGTGCTCAGCCTGGGATTCCAAGATTTGGTGAGTTGGCGGGGAGAGGTGGCTGCCGCTGTCTTCTTCTCTAATAGGAATTGAGCTTCAGTGTTGGTGCCAATTTCGATAGTAGAATTTTCTCATCATCAGATTGAATGCAGTTGGGTCCTGTATTTCAGTTCAACAAGCATGTCCCCGTGTGGCTATGCTTCAAACATGCATTATTAGCATGCCATTTGGTTCAATAGTTTTTCTCATTTTCCTGTTATGTAGTTTCAAGACATAACATAGTGAAATGAACCCACCTATGCTATCCTATTCCTACCAGAGTGAAATGAACTCCACTCCTCAACATGCAAAATTTGTTCCAACTCGCAGAAATTCAGTTCTCAAATAGACAGATGGTACAAAGAGGGCATGGCATATAAACCAAACTGAGAAAGGGTTAGTAGAGAAAAAAATAAAGAAATAAACCCATAGAAATCATAAGGAATGTAAATGTAGTGTGTGTTCAAAAGATGGGAAGGGGCGGCATATGTTTTTACAAACTCCTATGGCTAAGCAGCACCTTCTTCAAAAGCGCTCGTTGTCCCAGGAATGGATTACATATTATTATACGATTATGAGTCTCTGTCGCTGCCCCGTCTTTATAAATCTCCTGATTCCCACCCAAATCCAAATCCAATCCAATCCAAGCCAACCTTATCATCACCATCTTCAAAACTATCCCTACCCTTATCTTCCGTTCCAGTGGAGCTCATTGTCCTTCCCCCCATCAGTAAATGCTGCGATTGTAAACCATTACTCCTCTTCAACCTTCCCCTCTCTCTCTTCTCTCCATCCTCCTCATCCTACTACTCCCTCCGTCACAAACCCTACTACTTGTCTCTCTTTTCTCCCTTATTTCTCTCCCCACACCTCCCTTCTCGGATACCCTCCTTGGTATTCGACCCCCCTTGGAGGTCCCAAGAAGCCCAAAATCGATCTTACTCCAACCCAACTTATCCTCGTTGTCCCAATCGAACCTCTCGCTGATTTCAAGCAATTCAGACACCACGTTTTGATCAACTCTTGACCCTGAGCCTGAGGAGCAAAAAACATCTCCATTCAACAACTTCTCTGCCAATTCCCACTCAATTCGGTCTCTGTAAAGTGGGTCATTCAGGACTTGGTCCATGAGCTGGGCCCACTCCTGGAAATCACTAGCTTTGAGATTTGTGGAGACCCAGTTGAGGTAGTTCGATGGGAGGGTTCCTAGCATTTTGCCTTTGTACTTTCCGAAGTCAATGACTCGGTCGCGTCCTGGGATTGTTGTTGTTGAGACTAGAGCGGTGGTTCGGAGGATTGAACTGGAGGTTTTGGGACCCCTGTCAAAGCAAGACACTGTAGAGGAATCGAGGATGGAATATGAAGGAGTACTTCGGAGAAGCAAGAGATTCATGTTTGTCCTCCTTTGAACAGGTGGTAGATGAATAAGCAGTGTGGTCGATTTGGCGAAGAAGAAGAAGATAACCTACCCTCTATTTAGCGGTCCCTGTTTGGATGCTATTAACTAAAGTTCGAATTGACTCTTCATATTTGGCGAAAAAAGTTGGATAGGATGAGATTGAATTTTTAAACCCAAATTCATCCAAACTCAATCCAACGAAGCTGGCTACAAGTTGAAGAAAAAATTCATTATTTATCTAATCTGATACTTTTGGATTGTACGAAGCCCAATTAGTATATGTAGATTGACGGATTAAGTGGTCATCATTGTCCGACCACACAGACTTATNAAATTCATCCAAACTCAATCCAACGAAGCTGGTTACAAGTTGAAGAAAAAATTCATTATTTATCTAATCTGATACTTTTGGATTGTACGAAGCCCATATAGTATATGTAGATTGACGGATTAAGTGGTCATCATTGTCCGACCACACAGACTTATTGTTGGAACATTTTGTTGATAAATAATACAATAAAACTATTGGGATATAAAATGGATACTTAATCATATCTAACATGGATTTGTCACCTCATTAAAAATTGGGTAAGTTATATTTGAATTGTTAATCGAACAAACAGACTCCCTCCCATTTCAAAAATTACATTAAATCCTCTTAAAGTATGTGCACGTGCAACATATAGTATTTTTTTTGTTGAGATCCGTTAAACATAGTGTTAAAATTTGATGATACCAATATCCTTTTTATATAAAATTTCCAAAATACCCTATCACCATTTCAACAAAAATTCAATAAAAATTATTAATTTTTAATTTTCGATTAAAACCCCAATATCCAAACTAACAGNAACTATTGGGATTTAAAATGGATACTTAATCATATCTAACATGGATTTATCACCTCATTAAAAATTGGGTAAGTTATATTTGAATTGTTAATCGAACAAACAGACACCCTCTCATTTCAAAAATTACATTAAATCCTCTTAAAGTATGTGCACGTGCAACATATAGTATTTTTTTTGTCGAGATCAGTTAAACATAGCGTTAAAATTTGATGATACCAATATCTTTTTTATATAAAATTTTCAAATACCCAGTCACCATTTCAACAAAAATCCAATAAAAATTATTAATTTTTAATTTTCGATTAAAACCCCAATATCCAAACTAACAGCCACCACCAACTCTCCTCTCTCCTTCTACCACAGCACCACTAGCGCCAGAACCACCACCACCACCACAAATATTGCCACACCAAAGCCACAGTCCAAAATCACCACCACCGCCACACTAGAGCCATAACCCAGAACCACCACTATTACAGAGCCACAACCCAGAACCACTAACTCTCATCTCTCCTTCTACCACAACATCGCCAACGCCAGAACCACCACCACACCAGAGCCACAGCCCAGAACCACCACTACAACACCGACACACCAGAGCCACAACCACCGTCAACATCACTTCTACCACCACCATCATCATCACCCATCACAGGTATGGATTTCCTCACTTCTCTCTGCTACACCCAAAACCAAATCCCAAAATCCCCCAAATTCAAAATTCCCTTAAATTTGAGAATTCACCAACCCTAATTCTCTGTCAAACACTTCCTTTCACCACCGTCATTACCACCCTCTTCTCATCGCCGCCGTTTACCCAGCCACCAAGGGGTGGTTAACAAAGAACACGGAGAGATAGAGAGAGAGAGAGGGGTCGGTGGTGGGCAGTGAGCAGAGATAAATGGGAGAGAGACTCTACTGTGAGTTGTTAATGATTGAACACAGAGATGGTGGGCCGTGGAGTGGAGAGAGATAGAGGAGGGTAAATGCAAGGCAAAAAAGGGTCAGGTCGGGTATGGTATTGGGTTTAGTTCATGCTAGTTTTATTTATTTTCAATAAGGGCAAAATAGTCCTTTTAAAATTTACGTGTTAGTCCACTAGGACTGACAAGGGGTGTTATTGAAATATGTCATACTAGAGGAGGTCTATGTGTTTTAGAGACAAAGTTCAGGGGGAATCGATATAATTTACACTTAAAAATTTGTCAACTAATTTACTCATTTGAGCTTATTTGGATGAATTTTGGATGGGAGTTTGGATTGATTTCTCTACACCATCTTTGCAAGGATGAGATTTAACATTCAATCTGATCTATACCCATATTTAGTATGCAACACATACACATATAAGACCACAGATATATTATAATTATTAAAAATTATTTGTCTTGTAAATAATTATTTTACCTTTGATCAATCTAATTTATGTCCATATTAAGAGATACAATTATCTTTTGGATCCTTAATCCTTTACCAATCTTCTCAAACTCACCATTCACTTAGATTTGACGAAACTCATGATTATAAATTTATTTTTCGAGTAAGTTATAGGCCAGATTTAGAAACTCAAGACTAAATCTTCCGTACAAACTAATTGTAGTTTAAATTTTTTGTTTGATTGACTGATATTTAATACGATAGTGTCATTATCCTAGTAATTGTGATGCTTGTATTTATGTACATCATTAAGATGGGAATTCTAATCTGCACATCAAAGAAATTACTATGAGAGTTTGAATTGCAACATTTAGTATAGTTGATTCTATACATATTAAGAAGTTTGTAACAATGAGACATAAAATTGTATATATTAAAATTTTCAAATGTAAGCTCGTCTCAAAAAAAAATTAAAATTGCAAAGGTGTCCATGTTATTGAATCTTTCTCACTGGCCATGATCGAGTTGTGGTGGATCCAATTAATTGACTAATAAAAAATCTAAGGTGTTAACACTCAAAAAAAAAAAAAAAAACCTAAAATAGAGAGTCAATAAAATAAAAGATAAGCAAGCAAGGAGGAGAGGCTGGAATAGAATAGGCAAGGAAGGGTTTTTGACGTTAGTCCATTTGAAGTAGTTAGTTAAAAAACGTCAAATAGACTGACGTTTTTATATGGTTGAATTGTTTATAGTTTTGATAAAAAACGTCAGTTAATTTGACATTTTTAGTCTAAAAATGTCAGATCAATTGATGTCTTTTAGCCTAAAAATATTAAACTAAATGACGTTTTTAAAACTGCTTGAGTTTAAAAAATACTTTTAAACCTATCCTCGTTTGTAAATATATTTATACAACCACTTGGATCGGGTCAAAAGTTCGCATAAAACCTAGGAAGTATGAAAGCACCCAAGGAACCCAACAAGTCAACAACCAACACCGATATACCGTTCGGTGAAGAAAAAGAGAGTTTCAATTTTTTTTCCTTCTTCTATTCCTTTGTTCACCAATTTGTGTGCAATGAACACTACAAGACTTGGCTTTCGGCATCGATCTCGATCGCTCCATGTTTACTCTTTTATGCCATTGGACTTGATACGAGAAGAAGTGATTGGAGAGTTGAATGGAGTGACCAAAGTTGGTATTTTTGTGTTGATTAAATTCCTTGTGTGACTTGCCAAAGACGTGTCTCGAATGGAGAGAGACTTTCGTTGCTTGCTGGTAGAAGACGGAATGATGGGCTGCTTGCTGGCAGAAGAGATGAATCCCTGAGGATGATAAAGAATTGGGAGAATAAGGCCTTAACTCAAACCTCGACTTAAATTTAAATTTGAGTAAAAAATATAAAAAATTTGCTCAAATCTTGACTCAAACTTATACCGAATTAAGGGAAACACAATTTTTTACTCAAATTAGGAGAGACTTAAATCCTTAATCAAAATTTTAATGGTGAGATTTCACCATTTTTTAAAAATCTAAATGTCATCTTTACTTTTTTTAAATTTAGTAGTTTACCCTCATTTTTTTTTTTTAGTTTACCCTCATTTAAATTTGGGTTTCTCCTTCTTTAAATTTAAGTTTATCTATTGGAGTATTTTATATCAAATCAAATTTTTTACTCAAATATTTATTTAAATTTAAAAAAAAAATTTGAATCATAGTTGGATATGCTCAAAGAATAAACGGAGCAAGAGACCTAAAGAATAAGAGTAAATTAGTTGGCAAAATTTTAATGAGGTGGCAAATCCATGTCGGATGCCATCGCATTAAGTCCTCATTGTTTGTCCCAATAGCATTATTAAGCAATTAATATATAATAGCCTTCTCTTCTTCTGTAATTAATTACTGCAGCTAACATTTGACAAATTAAGATAATATATATATATATATTAGTCGTAACCCGTGCTTGAAGACATTATAAAATATAAAATTCGAACGTTCAAAAAATTAATCACACTATATTAAATTTTTTCAATATATTTATACTATCATAAATAAATAACGTTTGAAATAAAAATTATATTAAATACAAATTAATTAAATATTAAATGATTAAACATATGATAGAAGTGAGTGATGTGATATTTTTAGGGGAGAAATATATAAATGATTAAACATGTGACAAAAATGAGTTATGTAATATTTTTAGGGGAAAAAATATATAGGGAATAAAACTTCAAATTATCATATGTTTTATTATGTAGATATACAGTCATAACCCGTACCTGAAGGCATAATAAAACATAAAATTCGAGTGCTTAAAAAATTGATCCTATTATATTAAATTTTTTCAACATGTGTATATTATCGTATATGGATAATGTTTGAAATAAAAAATATATTAACTATAAATTAATGAGTATATGGATAATGTTTGAAATAAAAATATATGATAGAAATGAGTGATATGATGTTTTTAGGCGGAAAATGTGTAAATGATTAAACATGTGATAAAAATGAGTGATGTGATATTTTTAAAGGGAAAATATGTAGGAGATAAAAATTTAAATTGCTATATGTTTTATTATATAGACTAGTCATAACATTCAGGCAGGATTAAATATAAAATTTGAGAGTCCAAAAAATTGATCTTATTATATTAATTTTTTTCAAAATATATTAATTACAAATTAATTAAATATTAAATGATTAAATATATGATAGAAATAAGTGACGTGATGTTTTTAGGGAACAAATATATAAATGATTAAATATATGATAGAAATAAGTGATGCGATTTGACATTTAAGTCTGACAAAGGAATAATAGGTGAGATAAGTAATTGGTGATTGATGGGTTAAGCCCAAGTAGTCCAATTTATATATTAAAGCCCAACCCCGGTTGAGGAGCCCAACCTCATCGTGAACCCACCAAGTCCAAGACAGACTAAGACCGGCTAGACTTCTTGCTTAGCACGTCACCAAGAGGAGAGCACGGGAAGTTTATCTACACCGCCTTAGGGAGCCCAAGGCCGGTTGGACTTCTTGCTTAGCACGTCACCAAGAGGAGAGCACGGTTGGACTTCTTGCTTAGCACGTCACCAAGAGGAGAGCACGGGAAGCTTATCCACACCACCGAAGGAAGGAAACGGTCCAATCTTTGACCACGTTTCATGAAGAGCTCCCCAACCTCTTCCTTCCGTTGAGGATAAGTCGTGATCTCCACCAAAGATAATCTCTAAGCTGCGATAAAGAAGCCTTGAGGATATGTCATGATCTCCACAAGAATGATCTCTTATCTACTATAAAATGGCTCTAATCTGAGAGAGAAAGGGACACATGCTCCATCAGAGACTTTCAGAAGACGAACCGACTACCGGAGATTATTGTTTTTCTTTGATTCTCCATTCCCCCTCTCAAAGCTTGTATCTCCGTTCTCCATACCTTTGAATCAATAAAATACCCGGCGACTGAAGCCATTGAAGAGTGGACGTAGGTCGAATTGACCGAACCACTATAAATTGTGTCTTCTTTAATTTTCTCGTTGATTTCATTGCATTTATTATCTATACTTGACAGGTGGTGTGCAAAACCATTTTTGTGCATCATCAGTTTGGCGCCGTCTGTGGGAATCGACAAAATTCTCACTCCTGAACATTACGTCCATTAACTAATGGCGATCACTACTCGATCCATGAACCAACACGAAGACAATCCTCCACGAGAGGAAGAGGTTGCTCCCCCGCCTATCAACCCTGTTCCGGATACTCTAGCCCCGAATCCCCAACAAATATTGGAGACCATGCAGCAACTGGTTGCTCAAAACCAACAGTTACTGCAACTCATACTTGCTGGACAAGGAGGAGCACCACACGGAGGTGTACAACATGGAGGTCCCCAAGGAGGAGCACCACATGGAGGTGCACAACATGGAGGACCCCAACGTGGAGCACCACATGGAGGGCCCCACAGAGGTGCACAACATAGAGCACCACAAGGAGCTCCACATCCTGGGCATCAAGGAGCACCACGCCCTGTTGCTCCACGCCCGGGTGCCCCATTGGGCACCCCACTTCAGGAAGCCCAACATGAGGGAGCTGCACCTCCCCCTCCCCTTGCTTTCCAAGAAGAGGACCCTTATCTCCAGGAGGATGAGGGTGAAAACCAAAGCATGGGGCATGGAAGCCACTTCCATGATCATTCCAGAGGAGCCCCCAATCATTGGGACGAGAAAATAAAGGAGGTACAAAATCAACTCGGTGATGTCTTCAACGCCATGAAGGCCCAGGGACCCGAGACTGTTGACCACCTGGTAAGGCGTACTGATACCCCTTTCAAATCTGATGTAGCGAACTACCCCCTCCCTCAGAAGTTCAAGATGCCATCTGTGGAGACCTTTGATGGAACAAAGGATCCACTGGACCACCTCGACACTTACAAGACCTTGATGCAATTGCACAACGTACCAGACGAAATCATGTGCAGGGCATTCCCAACCACATTAAAGGGGTCTGCCCGACAGTGGTTTGCTAAGCTCTCCCCCGCCTCTATTGCCTCTTTCGCCGAGCTTAGCAGATCATTCGTCTCACACTTCATAGGAGGGCGTCGCCACCAGAAACCAGTTACACATCTGCTTAGCATAAAGCAGGACCGCGAGGAGAGCCTAAGGAGTTACCTCACTCGTTTTAACGAGGAGGTACTCCAAGTTGATGAACC
>CAUOFW020002859.1:597168-733276 GCA_963454935.2 Ilex paraguariensis
TATTATTCTTTGATTCTCCATTCTCTCTCTCAAAGCTTGTATCTCCATTCTCCATACCTTTGAATCAATAAAATACCCGGCAACTGAAGCCATTGAAGAGTGGACGTAGGTCGAATTGACCGAACCACTATAAATTGTGTCTTCTTTAATTTTCTCATTGATTTTATTGCATTTATTATCTATACTTGACAGGTGGTGTGCAAAACCATTTTTGTGCATCATCAGTGATGATTTTGAAAGGGAAAATATGACTGAAATAAAATTTAAACACACTCATGTTTTATTATATAAATTAGTAATAGATCTATATCTAAAGACATTATTTAATATCAAAAATTGAACTATCTTAAATTAGTTAATTTAAAATTAAAATGAAGGGAGAGGTAAGTACTGAGATTATGTGTTGATTGAGTTGTATTGACATTGAGAGTCTTGTAAATAATTTGATATTTTTGGATGAGAAATTTTTTTTAAAATAAATTTTGTATAATTGAATCAAAGTAGACGAAGATTAAATCACTCTGTTGTACTTTTATAAATTAAGAATTCAATTTTCTAACAAGTGAATACGGGATTTCGATTTCATTTCTTGCGTGAAGTATATATTTTTCTGCATTAATTTAATTAAAACGAGGCAGCATCCATGTGATTCACAAAGCACACGCACCGCATGGGACTCTTTCACCTCACCGCACAACACTTATTAATTATGATTTATTTAGGATACACACACGTGATCATTGAGCTACGGACCATATTAGCGCGTCAGAGTAGATAAAGAAAATAGCCTAAATTTATCAATNCGTGATTCACAAAGCACACGCACCGCATGGGACTCTTTCACCTCACCGCACAACACTAATTAATTATGATTTATTTAGGACACACGATTTCGATTGATCTACGGACCATATTAGCGCGTCAGAGTAGATAAAGAAAATAGCCTAAATTTATCAATCAACTGTTATTTTTTACTTAAATTTTATTGAGTTCTATTAACATTATTTTTTGAATAATTACGATCTGCTTTGTAAATGTTTTTTTTCGTTCTACATACTTCTTTGAAACTTAAGGGGCATGCCCGTAACTAACGGAGGTATGTTGTATGGATGGTCTTACAAATTTAAGAAAATAAAGGGCGGGGGTGGGGTGACTGTGACGCAAATAATTGATAAGTTTTGAACGGTGTTTTATTGCCAACTAATTCTAGCGGGAAGTTTCGACGAAGCTGCTTCGCATCTCTCTCTGTCGCACACGGAGACACGCAAAAGCAGTCGGTTAGTCAGTCAATGGCTGGCACAATCTGGATCAAAAAAATGGCCCGCATAACAGCAAGGAGTGGTATATTGTTATCCAAATCATTCGGAAGCGGCTGAATCAACATTATCCCACCCACCCACCACGGTAAACAAAACTACAATTTGACAGTTTATAACAATAAATATTTATTCTCTCTATCTCCAGATAGATCATATTATAATCACGCGTTTTTTATTGCATTTGCATTTGCATCCCAATCCCAATCCCAATCCCAATCCCAATCCCAATCCCATCCCAGTTGTTTGTTGTTTCATCTATTTTTAGATCAGAGAGAGATGAGCCACACTTTAATCGCGGCTCCCTTCATTTCAACCACAACAACCGTTCCCTTGTTACCATTTGCTAACAATAGCAACAACTCAATTAGAAACACTTCCATTTTGTTGTTCTTAACAATACCAATTGGTTTGAATTTGTCGGATTCTTTGATTTCAAGACATTGCTATTGTCGTTCTTACCCGGGGTGGCTCCGTTTAAGCGGCGGTGCCATCTCTCTTGCGACAGTGTCGTTATGACCAGTGGAAAAACCGACGTCGAGTCCACCCTTGCTGCTGCCACTATCGGAGATTGGACCCACCACGATGACTTTTCGGATCCTTTCGACATTGCTAACACCAAGAATGCGTCCCTCGACACGCTCAGACGCTGGAGGGTACGTTTTCCTACCTACAATACAAATACAATGCATCCCACACATTGAAATTTGCATTTGCCATTGCTGATTTCTTGTATAAATTTATCTACCTATGCTTTCTGTTTCCAGCAATGTATCCAGGGGCGGAGCAGGATTTTCTCCTGAGGGCCCAAATAATGACATAACATAATATTTTTATTTAATCTGGGTCATTCAATAACATCATTAATATCAATTTTTCATATGCCTAGAATATATCAGAATTAACCTAACATGGTACAGTGTAATCATTGCTTTTTAATAAAATTAATTTAAACTAACTCAATTAAATAAATGTAAAAATAAATCAATTCATCAAATAATTAATTATATAAGTTGAATTTTATCATCTAATTATTCAAGTATAATTAAATTTCATCATACTTTTGGCAAATGTGAAGAGAGAGAGAGTGGGGAGTAAGAACAAATATTTGAAATACATAGTCTAAATAATTTTGAACTTTTCATGTAGTGTTTTAATATATTATAATTTGTCTCTTAACTATGACATTAATTTCACTTCAACTATTCATGCAAAATGTCAATATTAATAGTTAATGGTACAATATGGTCAAATAAAAAATCGAGAGCATAAAATAAAAGCATTATAATTTAAGGTATAAAGTATAATTTTAAGAATTTCAAATGACATATAAAATGTAATCAAAAATATAATTTTAGGGGTATAATATATAATTTTCAAAAGTTGAGGTGTGCCATAACATGGCTCCGCCCCTGAATGTATCAACTATTTATTACACATTCCATGGGTTTTTTTTGTTTTTCATTCTCTTCATTGAATTGCAAGTTAGTTAGACTGATGGATTAGATGGTATTGTCATGGCGCATTAGCTTTTGACATTTACCAAGCAAAATGTGCATAATTTTTGCTGCATTGGCTGTGACATGACAGTAATAGATGTGAATATTCATAGAGGAGTTTAAGAAGCTGGAACTCGGACTTAAACTGTTGTGAACTGCTATGTGATGAAAATTTGATGCTTTCCACACTAGTTGTAGATATCAACTCCTGAAAATTTGATTGACTAGCAGCAATTTTCTGTTAAAATTAAGATAAGACCCACTTTTTCTACAAACATGCCCCTCCCCCATCGCGGGGTGCTGGTGGCAGTGGGATTTGGCTTGGAAAAGGTTCTAGGGTTCAGTAACCTTTTGTTCGTAGTTAAGCTTGAATATCAGAAATGTATGATGCCTGCATAATATATTGGCCCTATTTTCGATGGATCTAGCCAAATAGTATGATGTCTGAATTCTATATTGGCCTCTTTCTTTTATTTTTACATAATCTTACATGGTGAAATTTGTTGATTCATCTTACTAAAGTCTTAACCCAGTTATTCGAGGTATGTCACATGAATACTACTTTTCTTGTAAATTCCATCTATATTTTTACAGTCTTGCTCAATAGAGAAAGTGACAATGTACTGTGGTCTTGATCAGAGTGAACTGTATGCTTAATAGTTGTGTTATGCATTTTTCATTCGTGCACCTACATATATGAACAATCAAGCTAGCAATGTGCCAAATTTAGATGGTTAGACCTGGTCGGTTCAAACTTTAAGCAACAATAGATTGGTTGCAAGACATGACATCAATTTGATTTTTATTATTTTAGATAATTAAATTTACTTACAACATATGCATATGTAAAAGAAAACATAACTAGTAAAAACATATTGAAATGCTCGTTAGTTGGTTCATGGGTAATTAGAACTCCACATTTTTGAAAGATTGTACTAGGGCATTAGCATGCTTTACTATGGTCCAGTTGAACTAAAATACTAACACCATATCTATGGTAAGGGCCTTTTAAATAAGGCTCGCGTAGAGGCATTGTCAACTGGCGGAGCTGTTGAAGGGAGGAAGAGGTATTGAAGTCTGTTACTTGAGTTCTCCTCGAAGGCATGACTCAATGCATCACCTTGATTGCTCTTGCCTCTCCATTTGTTATTTGTAAAGGGGCTCCTTGTGGCGAGAAATGGAGAGGGAGATCAAATGATGTGGTGAGAAATGAAGGCTTTGTTTTCTTGAGGTCAAGAGTTCAACTCGCCCTCAAAAAAAAAAAAACACATGTTGTCACACGTCTGCATACTTCGGAGGTAAATGATGAGATGTGCAGTGCAAGTGAAAGTGAGGTAGAGCATCATTCATAGGGCTAACCTTGAGTTGGCCCATGCACTCGAGTTTGTTGACCCTGATTGGTGTGGTGGTGATTCAATATGTGCGAGTCGAAGGCATTTTATCATGTCTTGATGCCACACGACTATAGATTTCTGATTTGGCTAAAATGTTGTGGGAAAGATTTAAGGGTGTCTTACTGGGGAAATCTTTCATTCTTTGAATTATGAAGTGCGAGTAACCGATAGTATGGGGGAATGAGAGAGGAGGAGGGTACTACGGAAGATAACATGCACTAGTGGTTCGCTTTGACATAGGTCCGAATTCTTTTTAATATGTTCACGAGTGCAGGAGATGTCTGGGGCTTTTATTGTTTCAACAAGTATCTGTTACTTGTTCTACAAGGAAGAGGGGAAACATTCTTTACTTTGAAGTGTTAAAATGTGAATATGTTCTTTCAGGCCATTAATATTTAAAAGTAGAGAACATGTTATGTTGGCATACTATGTCTTATGAACCATGTTCTGCTAAGTTGAAGCCAGGGTTAGAATGGAAAGGAGAAAAAATCGTATAACACTGTCAATTGCAAAACACATAAGAATAGTTGTCAGTTTTCTAGAAGCGTACATGAGGAGACAAAAGTGAAATTTACTATGGAAAGAAGATTACAGGATGACTATTTCCCTAAAATCTAAACCTTTGTCACAACAATATTCTATTACTATAAAACCTCTAAATTAGCCTCTTTAACAGTTTTGCTTATGGGAGGATACCCATTTTATAATAAAAGGATGTGGATGAGTTGCTCAACATGTGGATACATACATTTTGTTTCTTGAGACCCTGTGTTTGGGAACTTCTTTTTGACCCTTAAAGAAACTTCTGAAGGACCTACAAAAATGCGAGTTACTGAGAATCATAGAGTGATGATGTTATATTCGAGATCGAATTGTAACATTACATCTGTTAGCAACAGTGTATCATAAGAATAATTAGAAACTCCAATGATTAATCCTTGCCTTGTCCTAAGACTGACGATTGGATTATTTTGATGATTGGTTATGGGCCATTCACCCATACCTGCATAGTTGTATTCACTATTTTCATGTAACAAATAGGTTGTTGTGGCAACTGTTGCCTTCTTTGCCCTTTGAAATAAAGTAACCTTTCTGAATTTTTTTTATGATACCTACAGTTGTTGGCCAGTTAGTTATGGATCTCAAGTTATGATTACTCAATGCTTTATTCAAGCTAAAGGTGTTTTGGCCCTTTACAGCAAGCAGCACTCGTGCTTAATGCTTCACGTCGATTTCGGTACACTTTGGACTTAAGAAAGGAAGAAGAGAAAGAACAAAGGAGGAGGATCAGAGCACATGCCCAAGTCATAAGAGTAATGATAAAGGACGTTTCTTCCATGTGTTTCAGATTGCTATATCACTTTCTAATGTTTTGATACTTCTTATTTAGGCTGCATTGCTTTTCAAATTGGCTGGGCAACGAGCAATTGGTATTTACTCTTGAAAATTCGTTCTTCATCATTGCTTTATTGTATTGTATAGAGAAAATATTTTTTGCTTAGAATTAGTAAAAGGAAGTGATTTTTTCTAACATCTACTGCAAATGCTTGATCTGATATAAGCAAATTGTCAGGGAATTCCCTAAGTGATTAACAATGAGTAATAACAATTACTCGTTGGAAGACCTCCAAGGGGAGGAGAGTCTAGTTACGAAAGTTCGATAAAATTTTGCAGAGGATGAGAACTATTGGTCACTGTCTCACTGATGTTTCTGTAATGTCTGCATAGTGTTATTACTCTTTTCTCGTTGAAACTGCTACCAGAATCTATCATTTACTACTTACTGGGGGACATGCATAGAATGAAGGTCACATTTTTTTTGTTTATTGGCAAGTGTGATTACATCATTCTTTTGCTGCAGCATTATTGCTTTTAGTATGGGTAATCTGAAATGTCCCGATCATGGTCTTTGCAGGAATTTTGCAATCATATCTAGATATCTGGGTTATGGGGTATCATATGAGGCTGATTTAAGTTTTGGTTTGTTTAGTGTTAGGCACAGCAGTTACTCCTCCAGCGTTAAATGGTGATTATGGAATTGGACTGGAACAACTTGCTGCAATGACTAGGGATCAAAATTTTTCTGCACTACAACAATATGGAGGGGCAAGTCAATTATAAACTATGGTTCACTATGCTCTGCAGCAAATGGCCACTTGCATTTATCTCACATATCACTCATTATTTTATTCAGGTAAAAGGGTTATCAGATTTGTTAGAAACAAATCTGGATAAGGGTTTTGTTGAGGATAATGACGAATTATCAAAGAGAAGGAATGCTTTTGGATCAAACACATACCCCAAGCAAAAAGGCCGGAGTTTCTTGGTATACTACCTAACTTTTGGTAGTCTTATTCTTTTCAGTGAGGCATTCTTTACTAGTACTGCTATTCATTCGTGACTTTTGTTTTATAGAGGTTTCTTTGGGAAGCTTGGCAAGATTTAACCCTCATTATCTTGGTGATAGCTGCTTTAGCATCCTTGGCACTAGGCATAAAAACAGAGGTGAGCTTGGACATACGATGATTGTTACTTTCATTTGGTATCAGTTACAGATTGATCCATTTGATAAAGTTCATTGTTTCATGATCATGGATGATGAGACAAAGACCCTGGGTCCCTCATTTATGAAGTAAACGCATTGATTTAAGATAGTGAAACTTATGTTATACCTNTTTGATCCATTTGATGAAGTTCATTGTTTCATGATCATGGATGATGAGACAAAGACCCTGGATCCCTCATTTATGAAGTAAACGCATTGATTTAAGATAGTGAAACTTATGTTATACCTAAAATAAGGATGCACCCGAAGAAATGAAGTCCTTTGTTCCCTTGCCATTGTAAAAAAGTTTAGGCAAAAAGTTTCCCTCGTTCGATTTTTATTATTGAAATATTTTGTCACTTTTTGTCTGTTTATTTATTCTCCATCTTCACTTGTTCTCTAACACTGCATATTCCTGCATTTGTACTGTTTCTTCTGCCATCAAGGTTTTTTCTTTTGCAATTTTACTTTCTTGCAGGGTCTGAAAGAAGGCTGGTATGATGGGGGAAGCATTTCCTTTGCTGTACTTCTTGTTATATTTGTTACTGGTAATTGATTTGATCTTCATTTTATTTCTCTGTTGATAATTTGTCACTTGTTTTTGACGCGAAGGCAGAGAAGAGAACATGAATTTTTAAGGCTCCTGTGGATTTTGTCAGATTATAAGTTTTTTTTTTTTGTTTTCTTTTCTGGCATTTCTTCTTCACTTTGGGACTTTGAAGACCTTAATTGAAGTTGTGCTTACTAGAGGACTTTCTCCACTCTATTTTTGCAATTTTTTCTGGGGGGAATCGGAAAGTGTAACTAACAACAAAAGGATGACAAAAGCAGTGTTTGTTGGCCTCTGTAGCTGTAAGGTTTAGTAGAAAGCAGATGTATACAAGCCCTTCGCATTCTTGTTACATGGTAAAAACTAAAAAATACAATGACACTGACACCCCTTCATATTTACAAAAACAACACGACCACCTACTTACATTATTACTGCAATGATAAAGAGATCTCATTGGAGTTTTTTTTTAACTAAGAAATGACTTATTTACCCTCAATTAACAAATGAAAATCGGCTATAATTAGTAAAAATTACAAAATTAAATTAAAATAGAATACCATGGGTCGGAACACCCTCTCTCCCAGAAGCTACCCTATCCTATGGAACCCATCCACGCACCAGATATAAGACCCCTCACTCTTCCACCCTCCGCACACAGCCAATCCCGAACCTTGTTACTCAGCCCCCCCTCCCCCTTGAAATTCCCCTGGATAGAAGATGATGATTTCAAATTCAATAAAAAGAACTGAGTGTGAGACAAATAAACAACTAATGAACGTTTTGTGATAGATTTATACGATGTTGGTTGTATAGAACGAAAACATCTTTTGATTTTGCTTTCTATAAACTGATAGTCCTCTGAAAGTCTTGGCAGAGATGGTTCTCATGTGTTTACCCCGTGGTTGATTGCCTTGAAGAGTCTGAATTATGAGAATCTGTTTGGAGGGATCGACAGATGGGAGGGAGAAGGAGAGCTGCAAGGGTGCGTCGGGGCTGGGAGGTTCCATTGAAGGTGTTTTGTGTGTGTAACAGAGAGTTTGTGTATGGGTGAGAGAGATTGGAAGAAGAAAAGGAGGAGTGTTTGGTTACGGGCTTAAATTGTGTTCTAGAAAGGAATAAGTTTGAAAATACATGTGGCTGCTGGTTTAGTGTTTAAAATTTAGCCCAATAACTTTCAAAGGTTGTGGGTTTGAATCTGAGTGTAGTCATTTTGTGAAAATAAATCCAAAGATTAAGTTTGAACCTAATGCATTCCCCCGTGATTCCATTCATGGAGGCTAAACTGGGAATAATTTTCTGAAGAAATTAGTTTTAGAACATGATTATTTTATTCTGATGATGAATGAGAAGGACAGTGTGGCATTTTAAGAATTATTTTTGCATAATTATAGTTGCATATGTCCGGTGACAGAGGGGTATGACCATTACAACTTTCCAAAAGTAAGTGGTCTCCATGTTGATATTAAAATGTTAGGTGGTGGCTGAGTGGTTTTTACCAAGGTCATGGGTTGAAATTTAGATTTTATATTTTATTTGCCTTCATGTTTCTGCTTCTTTGTTCATTTCTTACAAAGATTCTGCTTTCATCATCAAATTTGGGATTGAGTATTGACTATGGTCTACTAGGTTAGTAAACAATGCAAACATTTTATTTTGTAAGTTGTGTGCATGATTCCCTTTTTCTAGAAATAATTTATGCTGTCAGATCTGTCTCATGAAAATTTGTGGATAAGTGTAGACTAATATAATATTTTAAGACCTGTGGTTCTGCTGTGTGAATTGTGATTGTATTAGGTTAGATCCTTTGACTCTGTCAATGATCTTTGATCAATTGTTTGTTTAATTGAATAGTTTATTTAGGGTACTGGATTATTTTGTCAGTATGATAGACTTTTCACAATACTATGTCGAATTCTGGAAAAATGGCTTAGAAATTCTGGAGAAATGCTATTTCTTAGTATTTGGATAACTTTGAAGCCTTAGGGGTGAACTATTGCTGGTCTTGCTCTCGAACCTGCCTCGTCCCTACATATGTTTGTGGTTTTAAGGGTGAACCATGGGGATCAATTTTGTTTGTTTATGGCCAAATACATGATTCGGTGTACTGGGGTAAATTTTATGCTTAAAGCCTCTAGAAATAAGTACATTATTTCCCAAGTATATAGTTTCCCTATGACAAATATATAGGTTCTTTACTAATAGTGTTCTTCTTTTGTAAATTTTCAATAGCAACTAGTGATTATCGACAGTCCCTCCAATTTCAAAATTTAAACGAAGAAAAGCGAAACATACACCTAGAGGTATGTGCAGTATTGGCATGGAGCATTCTTATATTGTGTGGCTTTATTTTGAGCTCTTAATTTACATAATTACGTGCCCGTTTGTGCAGGTTATAAGGGGTGGTAGAAGAGATAAGGTTTCAATCTATGATGTTGTTGTTGGTGATGTTGTACCTCTTAAGATAGGTGATCAGGTGGGCATAGTTTAATAAGTTAGTTTCATTTGTTGGATTGTGAAATTTTGAGTTATTAAATGGATTGTTTGGATTTTCCACCCAGGTCCCTGCTGATGGAATCTTAATAACTGGTCATTCTCTAGCCATTGATGAATCTAGCATGACTGGGGAAAGCAAGATTGTAAGCTGGTTAGACTTTTTTTCTGACTTTGTTTTAGATCATTGACCTTGTTTTTCTCAGTTATGGGGTATCAATTTGTAGGTGCACAAAGATAAAAAAACACCGTTTTTAATGTCTGGTTGCAAAGTAGCAGATGGTGCAGGGACCATGTTGGTAAGATAAATATGCATTTTTTTTCCAATTTTATCTGTATGAGGAAAATTTTTGTACCTCAATAATGATGAAAACAATGGTGATTGTTTTGAGAATTGAATGACTTTGATCAGGCGAATTGGGTGCACCTTCCGGCCGGATTCACTCTGATGCTTAAGTGTTCTGAAGTTAAGCAAGCAATTAGCAATGAAATAAGTGCATAGCTTTAGAGTTAAGCTCATCCGGTATTTATTGGACGTACCTTGACTTTTTAAGGTTTAGAATCCTGATTGGAATAGAATGACACACCTATATTCTAGGCAAACCTTCCCAAATTCATGATTGAACCTTTCTAGGTTTCTTTTCTCATAAGTCGATTTTTTAGGTCACGTTTATACTGTACACCTTTGAATAGGAAATTTTCTTATCGATTGCCTATGACCGCATTTGATCACTAGTGATTGCCTAGCTATCCTTTACTTGGGTAGACCTAGTCCTTATCTCATGAATTGTGGAACTAGAGTCCCATTTGGGTGCTGATTCGTTCAAAATGTCTTCCATCCATTTGCTCGGTCTACACAAACTGCTCGGGAACTTTGCTGACTGAACCTTTTGCTGAGGTTGATTCCAATTCTGGTTGGCTGATACTGATGCTAGTTTGGTTGGACTATTTTTGGCTCAGGTAGAGGCACTATGCCTTAACTAAATGGACACTTCTTACTTTTGTCACATGTCTTATGTCACGTATCCCTATTAAATGGTCTAATCTGAGCCCCTTCATACCAACTTATGCAATATTTGGTACATTATTTGCGTTATTGCCTCATAAGTGTTTGCGTTGGTAGTTTGATGATTAGTTAGTGGTAGTGACCATTGAGAAGTTAGGAGGACTGGTGGTCAGAATTCAGTAGGTAGTGGAGACTCCATAAATGTCTTCCTTTCAACTTTAAATCGGTTATAGTGAAGTAGTTGATTTTTGAAGGAGAATTAAACTTCTGCATTTCTGCGAGCTGTCATTTTTGATATCCTTCCTCCTTATCTTCTTCATAGAAGTTGATGGCTCTTGTTTTCTGACCAACCTGACATTGAATTAAACATTCTCGCACATTTTTTTTTCTTCACTTTTTTGTTCTAATATTTAAAGTTAGTTCAAAAATGTATTGTCGAGTGAATATTTCCTTTATATCGGTCATGGATGATAATAACTGGAGTGGCATAACATTCCCATTTGTGTTTGAGCATGGTGTTCAATTACCCTTATATCATAGTCTAACCTGTTTAGATCTTAAGATGATGTGTTAGGTTATATATCTAGGATGTTACCCTTAAGGGTATTTTTGATATTTTTGTATTGCTATATATATTGGGATATAGTTGTGTACAAGGATCAAAATTTCGTTTCGAAGTACCGTTTCAGTCAACTTAAAAACAGAAACGTTTCGGAAATGCAATGGAAACGCAAAAAAAATATGGAAACGCTTGGAAACACAAATACAATCCATTAATCTATAAAGATAAGCTAAATAATTGATTAATTCAACATATTTATTGGGTTAACATCTATTTATACAAGAATAAATTTAAATTGGAGGGAAAAAAAGCTTGACATGAGACGAAAACCACTTAAATTAGTTTCAAACACTTAATTTTTATCAAATAAACACATTTTTACATAATATTAAGGTCTCATAATACACATGAAATGTTAATAAGTACATACTTACATTAAATGTAATTGCAGTGGGGTGGTAAATATAATTGCAGTGGGATATTAAATATAATTGTAGTGGGTATTAATTATTAAATGTAATTACAGTGGGTATTAACTATTAAATGTAATTGTAGTGAGGTGTCAAATGTAATTGCAGTGAGTATCAATTGTAATTACAGTGGGCATTAACTATTAAATGTAATTGCAGTGGGGTGGTAAATGTAATTACAATAGATAATAAATGTAATTACAGTGGGTATTAACTATTAAATGTAATTACTGTTGGGTATTGAATGTAATTACAGTAGAGATTAAATATAATTATATGGGGTATTAAATATAATTATTCATACTTGAAATAAAAAAAAAAAATATATATATATATATATATATATATATATACATATATATAAAACTCTGAGTGAACGACTTAGAGTCTCAGACACATCACACACGACTTAGACAAAACACAGAGAGGCGAGAGGCGAGGCGAGGCGATGGCGATGGCGATGGCGATGCCGATGCCAGAGAGAGAGAGAGAGANGAGAGGCGAGAGGCGAGGCGATGGCGATGGCGATGCCAGAGAGAGAGAGAGGAAGAAGAAGAAGAAGAAGAAGAAGAAGAAGAAGAAGAAGATACCTCGGGCTTGTGGTCGCAGCGATGAAGACAAGAGGCTCTGCGTGGAAAATCCAAGCCCTAGATCTGCATGGAAAACTCGAAAATGACTGGATCTGCTCAAATTTGGACTCAAGGTAAGTTCCTCAAAGTCTTCTCCTTCAATTTCTCTGTCTCTTCGAGTTCTTGTGGTGCCTTTCTCTCTCTCTTCTGTCTATTTTTTTTTTTACTTGGAAGACCTGGACTATGTGATTTCTGTATTTTTTCTTTGTGAATTTTGACCGACTTGTGGAAAGAATCTGCTTTCTGAGCCTCATGTGATTTTTTGTGTTTTTTTTCTCTGAATTCTGACTGACTTGTGGAAGAAATCTGCTTTCTAGACTCTTTGTTTTTTTCTTTTGGCCTGGAGTGAACCGAATTTGTACTGTTTTGATCGAAACGGTACTGTTTCGATCAAAACGGTCCGACACAGTCCCGTTTCGAACGAAACATTNTTGTTTTTTTCTTTTGGCCTGGAGTGAACCGAATTTGTACTGTTTTGATCTAAACGGTACTGTTTCGATCAAAACGGTCCGACACAGTCCCGTTTCGAACGAAACATTGGAATTTTAGTATTCATCCCCTGTTTCGTGTCAGTGTGTTGAAATTCCGAAACGTTTCGGATGTTTTGACACGACATTTCATTCCTTGGTTGTGTAAGATCAACTCCAACCACGCTCAATAAAATAGCTACTCAAAATATATTTAAATATTGTATTCTCTACTTTAGTTATCCACTTTTTAAAATTTACTTTAACCACATTCTCTATTTTAGCTAACTAATTCAACTAACTTTCAATAATATAATTCAAAAATACCACGTGGTTTAACACGTAAGCGCCATAATGATGACGTGTCGTGCCACGTCATTAAATCTGGGTTTTTTTTTACAAGATTTAATATTCGACCCATGACCCGACTAAAGTCTACCCAAAAAATCAAAACTTGTGTAAATTAATTCCTCAATAAATTTTGCAAATGTGAAAACTTCAGAATCCAACCAAGTATGATAATATTTAGCACATAAATTTCTACTAAATATGCAAAAATATATATAAAAAAAACTTTTAGAGAATTATTGGACCAAGAAAATAAAGAATAAAAGAACAAGGTTCANTTTCAGAATCCAACCAAGTATGATAATATTTAGCACATAAATTTCTACTAAATATGCAAAAACTTTTAGAGAATTATTGGACCAAGAAAATAAAGAATAAAAGAACAAGGTTCAGATCTCAGGCAAGAGAATGGGTGACACACGCCATAGTTGTAAATCCAGTTGCATGTGAGAGAAAATCTCCCACATACCATCCCAGTTTGCCCTGCCAAGATACGAGTCAAATTAATTCAATGCCGATTCATTTGCTCAAAAAATATATCATCCCAGCCTCTCATATATTCGGGTCCGATCATCGTCGTCATCATCATCATCACTATACGAATACTCTAAGACAGAGTGAAAAAAGGCTGTTGTTTTTTGGAGGAGAGAGAAATCATTGGCATTCTTAGAAAGGGGCAACCACCCTTGAAGAAATCCCATCTCCCTGAAGCTTCATTCATGAGCTATAGTAAGATTTAGGGTTAGGGTTCTAGGATTTGGATTTGAATACTCACCGTTGAATCAAGCACAGAGAAAGAGAGATCCATACCGGGTGAGGACAAACTTTGATGAAGACGATGATGAAACCACAGTGAAGACGAACTCTGATAAAGAACAACTCCAAAATTGGCGCAAAGAGCAAATAGAGAGCTTGTCTTACTAGCCAGAAGTGAGGATTGAGAATGAGGGAGACAAAATAGTCAGTGGAATAGAGAGCCGATTGGAGAGAGATTTTTTGGATTGGCTCAGCAAAATAGCTAAAAGATGGTCTTTACCGAGCCGGTTGGAGTTGTAGACTCTTAGGCGCTTGATGCTTCCTCTACCACAGCTCCTAATTATGGCTCTTCCTCCAACTTTGCTCATATAGGTATATCTAGGATGCTTACTGCATCATCTTCTTATGCTCCTTGGATGATAGATTTTGGAGCCACGGACCATATGACAGGTTCTTCTAGTCTTTTCTTCTCATACTCTACATGTTGAGGTAGGGATAAAGTTAAGGTGGCTAATGGATCCTCATCCTCGATTTCTAGGAAAGGTTCAGTTAATTGCTCACTCTCCCTTCTTTTATTCTTTGTTCTTCATGTTCCCAATTTCTCCACTAACTTATTGTCTGTTAGTAGTATTACCAAAATCCTAAATTATTCAGTATACCTTTTTGGAACTAGAATCGGGAAAAATGATTGGCAGTGGTAAAGCACATGCACATGCTGATCTGTATCTCCCGGATGATAAAGCTTGCCTTTCGTCCACTTGTCAAACTTTCTTTGCAGATATTGTTTAAGCTCTTTAGACCTTACTACAATGGCACAGACGTTTGGGATATCTCTCATTTGGTGTTTTAGAGCATGTTTTTCTTAGACTAGTAAAGTAGTGTACTAAATAATTTTTTGTTTGTGATTCTTACAAATTTGCCAAGCACAGACGTTCTTCTTATCCTAGTACTAATAATAAAAGCACTACTCCTTTTGTTGTCATTCACTCTAATGTGTGGGGACCTTCCTGTGTTATTTATATCTCAGGTTATCGTTGGTTTATCACTTTTATTGATTGTTATTCTCATCTTACGTGGGTGAAATTTTTTCTATTTCTGCTCTTTTCACAAAATGGTTGATGCCCAGTTTCATGCCAAAATTAAAGTCCTTCGCAGTGACAATGGAACTGAGTACATTAGTGAAAAATTTTGCTCTTACTTCAATAAGAGTTGCATCCTTTATCAAACTACTTGTATGCATACCTCGTAACAAAATGGTGTTGTTGAGCGAATAAATCGCCATCTTATTGAGGTTACCCGTTCACTGATATTTACTTTGAATGTTCCTCCACACTTTTGGAGAGATGTTGTACTTACTGTTGTTTATTTGATCAATCGTCTACCTTTTGGTGTCTTGCAGTTTAAGTTTCCTATTGAGTGTCAATCTGGGATTTTGCCGATTTTGTCCCTTTTTTCTCTTTCGCCTAAAGTTTTTTAGTATGTTTGTTTTGTACATGACTACAGAGCATCCAAAGAAAAACTTGATCTTAAGGCTCTGTGGTGTATCTTTCTGGGTTATTCTCTCACTCAAATGGGGTATAAATGCTATTATCCCCCAACACAACAGATGTTTGTTAGCATGGACGTTACCATTCATGAGTTTGAGTCATTTTTCTCTCTTTTCTAGCCACCTCGGGGGAGAATCCAACTACTGAGGAAGAGATGATATGTCAAGAGCCCTTCCNTTTACATGACTACAGAGCATCCAAAGAAAAACTTGATCTTAAGGCTCTGTGGTGTATCTTTCTGGGTTATTCTCTCACCCAAATGGGGTATAAATGCTATTATCCCCCAACACAACAGATGTTTGTTAGCATGGACGTTACCATTCGTGAGTTTGAGTCATTTTTCTCTCTTTTCCAACCACCTCGGGGGAGAATCCAACTACTGAGGAAGAGATGATATGTCAAGAGCCCTTCCTTCAATCGTCTTTCCAGTGGGGGAACAACAAATTGTTAGTACCAAAGATCTACCTGGTCCTTTGAAGACCTATTCTCGGCGATAGATGGTATAGACCACCCATGTGCCGCTGGGTCAGTTGAATTCTTCCACTTCAATTCTAGAATCTCCTACTGGTTCACCAGGTAATGAGCTTCCAGTTGTCACTCAGGTTATTGATAATCCAACTATTGATGACTTTGGCTTCCTATTACAGTTAGAAAAGGTGTTTGAGCTTGTACTCAACACCCCATATCTAACTTTTTTTTTTATAATTCCTTGTCTCCATCCTATCGTATCTTTGTTTCTTACTTGTCCTCTATATCTATTCCTCAAGGTTGAAAGGAAGCTCTTATTGATCAAAAGTGGCGAGAAGCTATGGTAGACTAAACGAGAGCCCCAAAGAAGAGTGACACATGGGAATTAGTTTCATTTCCTGTTGGAGCAAGTGTAGTTGGGTGCAAATGGGTGTTCACTGTTAAACATCAAGCCGATGGTTCAGTTGAGAGATACAAGGCAAGACTGGTTGCTAAGGGATTCACTCAGACATATCACATTGATTATCATGAAACTTTTGCCCCTGTGGCAAAGATGAACTCTATACGTGCCCTTCTCTCCAGTGCAATTAATTTGGGATGGAGTCTACAATAGTTGGATGTGAAGAATGTTTTTCTTTATGGAGACTTGGAGGAGGAGGTATATATGGAGATTCCACCTAGTTTTATATCTTAGGTAACCGAAAAAAAGGTGTGTAAGTTGAAAAGTCACTTTATGAGTTAAAACAATCACCTAGAGCCTGGGTTGATGGGTTTCTCAAACCCATGTTGAAATTTGGATATAATCAGAGTTATACAGATCATACTAGGTTCATCAGGTAGGTAGATGACAGAATAACAGTTCTTATTATATACGTAGACAACATAGTAATAATTGGGAATGATGTATAGGAGATCACCAAACTAAAAGCTTAGCTAGCTAGGGAATTTGAAATCAAAGACTTTGGTCCATTGTGATATTTTCTTGGAATTAAAGTTGCTAGATCTGACAAATGTATTTTTATTTCTAAGAGGAAATAGGTTCTTTACTTTCTTGAAGAAACTAGTATGTTGAGATATAGACCTACAAATTCCTATATTGAAGCCAACCATCGGTTGATGAGTGGTGTTGGTGATATTGTGGATAAAGAGAGATGCCAGAGATTAGTGGCGAGATTAATATATCTCTCTCATACTCGGCCGAATATTGCTTATGCAGTGGAAATTGTAAGTCAATTCATGCATGACCCTCGACTCCCTCACCAGGAAGTTGTTCATTATATTTTGAGATATTTCAAGTCACCAACAAGGAGAGGGATCTTGTTCCCTAATAAGGGTCACTTGAAACTAGAGGCATTCACTGATGCAGACTGGGCAGGTGCACTAGATGATAGAAAATCCACTTCAGGCTACTGTACTTTGATAGGAAGAAATATTGTCGCATGAAAAAGTAAAAAGCAAACAGTGGTAGTCAGGTCTAGTGCATTGGCTAAATACATAGTAATGACTCACGGAGTATGTGAGCTTATATGGCTCCAAACCCTACTGAGTGAGCTAGGAATTTGTAGTGATGGGCTATGAGACTGTACTATGATAATAAGGCAGATAATAAGGTAGCTATCAACATTGCACACAATCCAAGTCAACATAATAGAACTAAACATGTTGAGATTGATAGATATTTCATCAAAGAGAAGCTGAATAAGGGTTTAATTTGCATGATTTTTGTGAAATTAGAAGATTAGTTGACCGATATTTTCACAAATGGGCTTAGTAGCATGTTTTTTCATCCTATAATTTGCAAGTTGAGCATGAAAGACATTTATGCACCAACATGAGAGAGAGTGTTAGGTTATATATCTAGGATGCAGCCCTTAAGGGTATTTTTAATATTTTTGTGTTGCTATATATATTGGGATGTAGTTGTGTAACCTAACAAAGTATTCTCTTCTTATATTCTTGTTCTCTCTCTTCTCAAAACCTATCGGTAGGGGTGTTCATCCTACCCTACGGGTAGGAAATATTATCTTCCGTTTTTATATTCAATACTTTGCGGAAGAATTTTTTCTTGGCCTACCCTACCCGATTAGGTGTGGTATTTCTACCCGACTTCCTACCTGATTAATCAGGTAAACACTTTTGTAGCTATTAATTTTTGGATCATTTTAACAATTCAATTAAATAACATGCACCAATTTAACGACACAATAAATTAATAACACTAAAACCTAAAACAACTACAACAACAATTACAATAAAATATAAGAAAGCATGAACATCAATCCACAATAATTGTTACACAAATACAAATAATTATTTTAAGTTTAAACCATATGAAACACTTTAAAATCATAATTCCTCTAATAGTTCACTAGTTCACCACAAATCATGTAACATACACAAAAAATAAGTACATATTTTCGCAACTCAAACATCTACAACAATAACAATGTTATAATATAAATTATACCACACAAATACTCTTATAATTACTAAAAAAATTATTAAAAAATTAAATATATTTTTTGCGAGTAGGGTAGGGTAGGGTAGGAATGCGGAAATTGATGGGTATTCCGCATTTCTACCCGATTTAATGGGAAAACCAAAAACTCTTCCGCATTCCTACCCGATTTTTTAGGCAAGCCGTTCAGTAGGGTAGGGTAGAAAATTGCAGCCAATAGGAAATTTGAACACCCCAGCCTATCGGCATGATAATTTACCTTGATGTCTAGTGTGGAATAATATGCAAAGTTTTTCACACAGTTTTTGATAAATGTTTATCAATTTCTTCTTTCCTTAGGTTACTGGTGTGGGAATAAATACTGAATGGGGATTGTTGATGGCAAGTATATCGGAGGATACTGGTGAAGAAACCCCCTTGCAGGTTTTTTTTCCCTCTGATATGCTGATCTCTAGGGTCTCTAATTTCACTAATGAGTTGTACTAAAGGCTGTATTTGAACGACCATGATAGGTACGCTTGAATGGGGTAGCAACTTTTATAGGCATAGTTGGACTTGCTGTGGCTCTATCTGTGCTCACTATTCTCCTGGCTAGGTAAAGTTCGCATTGGTATATGAATCATATCTTGTTATATCCATGTGCTCTACAACCAGTTAAACTTTATTTAAAATTTCTCAGATTTTTTACCGGTAATTCAAGAAATCCTGATGGAACTGTTCAGTTTTTCCGTAGAAAGACCAGCATTGGTGAAACTGTTGACGGAGTCATTAAAATTATTACTGCTGCGGTAAGTACTGTTTCTGTAGGTTTATTGTTTGCTAAAGTTTCTTTTCCTCTGTTTAACCTCCAGTTCTATTTAGGTCACCATTGTGGTTGTTGCAGTCCCCGAGGGGCTTCCTTTGGCTGTTACCTTGACGTAAGTATTTTTCAGCACATCTGGTATTACTGCAGCCTTTACTTTTATTTCTTTGCTTGCTCTAATTTTAACCTGTCACGAACTCTGTGGCAGCCTAGCATACTCGATGAAGAAAATGATGGCTGACAAGGCCTTGGTATGTATCTTTTTCATTAGTTCATTGGATTTTGTACTCCTGTAGTTTGTACATTAAACTTTTGGACTGATGAAAGTTCCAAGACAATGTTTGAATTTGTTAACAGCAGTTAGTGTACAGGTGCGTAGGCTTTCAGCTTGTGAAACAATGGGTTCTGCAACAACTATTTGCAGTGATAAGACTGGAACATTAACCCTGAATCAGGTCAGTTTTCCTGCATTTTTAGGTTTTGTTGTTTGCTTTGAATTGGGATTCTTTGGTGTCCCCGGAGGTACTGCACCAATATTGTAGGCAACTGGTCGTTGCTTTGTGTGTTACTTTATGCCAATTACTTGAAACGTTGATCTTTGGTATTTGTTATGATGAAATTATTTCCGAGCACAGATGACAGTAGTTGAGGCTTATGTTGGGAGAAAGAAGATCGATCCACCTGAAGATGGTTCACAGTTGCATGCAATGGTTTCCTCTCTGCTAGATGAGGGCATAGCACAGAATACTACAGGCAGTGTTTTTTCCTCTAAAGTACTCTCTCTCTCTCCCTCCCTCCCTCGCTCCGTATCAATAGGATAATGAGTGCTGGTGCATTTCAGTGTGCGAGACTAACAATGCCAATCTTGTCCTGGGTGATACAGGCTCAGCCATGATAAGGGCTGTTATATGTCTTCTACCAGATAAAAGTTCTTGTAAAGATTAACTTATGCACGTAGATGTTGTGGAGCTTGAAAAAAACTAGTTTTTATCCATTCTAAGATACTTATAAAATGAGTTGAGGCTGAGCATGCAACGACTTTTCAACGTATTTGAATAGCACCTTTTTAGCTGAGCCTTTGATTAATGTTCTTAACTGTACCACTTCCATTGAAATGACTTTGATATAGATTCTTCAGCATTTTGCTCCTCTTCTTATCCACTAAATAGATTGATTTGTGGTTGTACAAACTCAATTAGAAGTGCTTATTAAGGATGTCATCTTTCTTTCATTTAGTCACCTGTTATGCACTAGAATTTGTCTTTAATTGTCTTTATGTATATAGGATGGTGGTGGCATAGAGGTTTCCGGATCTCCCACTGAAAAGGCTATTCTTTATTGGGGTGTCCAGGTACGTTCCTTTATGGTACCCTGCAATCTGTTTCATTCATTTTCTTTGTTGAAGTTGATAATTCTTTTCAGAACCTTTGTTGCAGTTGGGAATGAAGTTTGATGTTGTTAGATCAGAATCCATAATCCTCCATGCTTCTCCTTTTAATTCCACAAAAAAACGAGGTGGTGTTGCATTGCGAGGGCGGGTAATCCACTCATTCTATATCCCTGATGTTTAATCATGGTTAATGAGCTCTTGGTAGAGCTTGTATTGTTGTGTTTGATAGATTTTAAACTTGGCTAGTAAACAGGAATTGTATTTTACAAGTTGTTTTTGTCGTTTTGTCAATGGGGGGATTATTGTTATTGTGGGGATGTTACAAACTTACAGTTAATTGGTATTGCTGTGCTATCTCAGTAGGTAGTTGGGTCCTTTCTTTGACTTGGAATGTGTTTCACCCACTCATATAACCTTTGGACCAAGCACCTGGCCCTGCTTGTTTACTTTGGATCTAATACCAAAGGAACAATCCAGTCCTTTTTTGTCATAAGCCTCTGTGGGCAGTTCTTTTAGAAATGACATATACTCACAAGGTCTAAAATTTAGGAATGTCAAGTGCATAAATAGGGCATGTCTGAAGCAAATACTGGCTGCTTTATGAACTGAATTCCTAATAACTTGCAGCTTCCATTTGTTCACCAGACAAATGCGTCACAAATACTCATGCTTTTAAAGAATCATGTTGTGTGAATCTTCCATCTATAAGTTATTCGAATCCTATAAAGTAGGGAGTTATAATTAAGTAGTAATAATTAGAGGGACTTATGCTGGGAGGGGTGAACTGGTTATAAACCACCTCTAAATTCATTTACAGGAAGCAGATGGCTATGCTTGACGGCCTGACCTTTTACAGTTGCACCAACCTGTTACAACGCTTGATTATCGTTGTCGCCTATGTTATTGTTTTCTGGGTTGTCCATCAACGATATTTATTCTGATGTTTGAGATGAATAATTAAAGGAGTTCTTTTCATTCTATTTTTATGGCAGTCTAACTTGAAAGTTCATATACATTGGAAGGGAGCAGCTGAAATAATTCTAGCTTCTTGCACAGGATATCTCGACACAAATGGTTGCTTGCAATCCATTGATGAGGATAAGGTCAGTAATCAGTGATGTGCAAGAACTTGTGGAAGAACCAATCTGATATAAATTCAATTTCAAAAACGTGTTCTAACAGAATATGAACTGAGGATCAACAATTTATAAAACACATTTCCAAATTATGTAAGAAGTATAAAATAAAGCAATTCAAAGCATGTAAAATGATCAATAGAACTATGTATTATGATTTTTACATTTTTGGCAGGTGTTTTTTAAGGAGGCTATTGAAAACATGGCTGCAAGAAGCTTGCGATGTGTTGCAATTGCATACAGAACATGTGAAATAGACAAAGTCCCTACTGAAGAAGACCAGCTGGCACAATGGGCTTTACCTGAAGATGACCTTGTTTTGCTTACTATTGTTGGTATTAAGGTATACATCTTAATACAAATTCATTACTTTCACACTGTATTCTCAACGATAGTCTGATAATTGCATGGATTACAACTTTTCTTTTTAACGATCTATGGACTCTGTTGTCACTGTACATACTGTTTTGTCAAATGTCAATTTGGTATACCAAGTTCCTTCTTTATCTAATACATACCTCCATGCACAGGATCCTTGCCGCCCAGGTGTCAAAGATGCAGTGAGACTATGCACCGGTGCTGGTGTTAAGGTAATTATTTCATCTTTATTACAGTTCATGACATAAATTCCGATGATATTCATAATCATATCCTGATTAAAGGAAAAGGAAAGAATATATGATGGGAACTGTAAATATGTAAACCCATAGGTGCGCATGGTCACTGGAGATAATCTTCAAACAGCCAAAGCTATTGCTATTGAATGTGGAATACTTGCTTCAGACACTGATGCTACTGAGCCTAATATTATTGAAGGGAGGACATTCCGTGAATTATCTGACAAAGAAAGAGAACAAGTTGCCAAAAGAATATTGGTATGGTTTGAATTACACAATTTGTGACAATTTTCATTTCTGATTATACGTTGCTTGTAATGTATGCACATGTTTGATTATGTTTTTTATATATAGGTAATGGGAAGGTCTTCTCCTAGTGACAAGCTTCTTTTTGTGCAATCACTACGTAAACTAGGGGAAGTTGTTGCCGTAACTGGAGATGGAACTAATGATGCTCCCGCACTCCATGAGGTCTGACTGCAGGATTTTTTTTTTCCAAATCTTTTTTTGATCTTCTGTCTCTGTCAAGCATAATGTACTACTATCAGGCTGTCAAGCCTGCAATCTTGACATACATGCATCATTAGGCACTTGCTGGCCTAAGTTGAAACATAAAAACTAGTGGAACTCTCGCACTTTTAATGTGGAGACAGAAATGAGGTGTTGATCAGATAAGTTTCCTTAATTATGCATGATGTCTCAACTACCTATGCAGAAGGCCTGTTGTCTGTGCCTGCAGTGTTTTTAAACTATGTATGAAAGTGCTCTTTTCCAGTAAGAATGAGTGGATAAAATTATTTGGTACATTCTACTGCACATGCTAAATGGAAGAACTATTTTTGTTAGTGTGTTAGATATATCGACCAACAATTTTGATTAGGGTGTAAGTGCGTTGGCATGTTTTAGTCGCATATACAGTCTAAGAAATGTCTGCAGGGTTGATTATTTCTAGATATTAGGTTTCATATGCAATGGGATATGACAAAACCAAGGGGACTATCTTTAGTAAATTTTTGTGCACTAAGCATCTAGAAAGGAAGGAAAATCATCCTGCCTGTCGAATTACATTAAACATATTGGGCCTCTAGTGGATAAAATCCCTTATGTTGCCTATTATCAGGTTGCGAGTTGATTACGGATGTATACCCGTTTAAAGTAATTGGATGTGTATTTGCCCAAATCTCCAAGAACTCCATTTGCCCGCATCTCCAATCTGAGATTGTACTTTTTATGATAGTGTTGTTTACTTCTTGCAGTTGGTTACATTTTCCCTCTTGTGTTTTAGGCCGATATAGGGCTTGCCATGGGCATTCAAGGAACCGAAGTTGCAAAAGAAAGCTCGGACATTATTATCCTGGACGATAACTTTGCTTCAGTAGTGAAGGTTGGTGTGAACATACAATTTAGTGATAAAATATTAGTTTGCTAAGAAGCATGTACAACTCAACTAAACTCAACAAAGACTTATGCCAATTATTTGAATTGATTACATGAATCCTGTTTCCCTATTGTGCTCTATCAAGGGCCATATTTTTCATTAAACTATAAGCTATCATCTCTTTTTTTATTATCACGTTCAAAGTTAATTTCGGCCTATTTCTACATGTTGCAATACCATTCATATGCATCACATCACGCCTATTTACTAGTACAATACTAGGTTTTATATAAGTCCAAACCCCCTGAGTTGATTATGTAGTAAGAAGCATATACCGCGTGTCTTCGGGGGCTTTCAATGTCAGTTTGGTTTATAGAGATTCCAAGCAAGGCTGGCCATTATGTTTCTTTGAACAGAAGGATGATGGTGGTTTAAGCCTGGGATCCTACAAACCAAACTCTAATCTGTCCTTTTAAGCCCCTACAAGAGCAACCATACACGATCTATCTTCTTACTTTTTGTTTTGGAGGTATTGAGTGATAGGCTACTTTGAAATTTCCTTCATGTCTTCATGATTTTATTTGTTCTCCATGTAGGTTGTACGATGGGGTCGTTCTGTCTATGCAAATATTCAGAAATTTATCCAATTCCAGCTTACTGTTAATGTTGCAGCGCTTACAATTAATGTTGTGGCTGCAATTTCTTCTGGCGATGTACCTTTAAATACAGTGCAGGTCTCTCTCTCTCTCTCTCTCGGTATATATTTGTGTGTAGAGCAGATCGCTATCATTTCATGGTGTACCCTGCATACATTGGAATGCTTGAAATATGGAATCTGTGGTGGTACTTATGGGGCAGTATGTGTAAAATGGGCCAACATCTATAACTACTAATAAAAGTACCTGAACATGAAAAACTTTTGATTCACTATTTTGCCCTATTAAAAACTATAAAGGCTAACATGTCCTTTTGTATTTAAATATGAAAATTACCATTATGTGCTGCTATATTTAAATAACAAGCTNCCATCTATAACTACTAATAAAAGTACCTGAACATGAAAAACTTTTGATTCACTATATTGCCCTATTAAAAACTATAAAGGCTAACATGTCTTTTTGTATTTAAATATGAAAATTACCATTATGTGCTGCTATATTTAAATAACAAGCTAATCTCTAATATATCATGCAAATCTCTCTATCTTTGCAAAACTTTTAAATTGTCATATTATGCGTAACATGATATATAAAAACAACATTATTCTTTTTACTCAAAACCTCATTATTAATACATGTTGACAACTTCATCAGTACAATAGCATTTTCAATACCCAAAATTGAATATTTTTATCTTATCTTTTCATTCACAATCAAAATAATTTGTTAAAAAATTAGTGATGCACAAAGAAAAAACAAAAAATACAAAAGGAAAAAAAATTGAGAAAAGAAAAATCTATAACTCTTACTACTTGGTAGCTCGAAAGAAAGAACCACATAAAATAAAAGGTAAATTACATTTACACCCCCTGAAGTTTGTCACTTAATCAGGTAGGCCCCCTCATATTTGACAAATAACATTGAAATCCCTTCAAGTTTGTACGCTTGCTACACTTACACCCCTATTGTCAGAGTCCGTTTAAAACACTGTCAAAAGTTATGTGATGTTAGCCTAGTTTTAACAGAAAATTCCCAAATTATCCATTGCAAGACCCATGAGTCAAAACTTTTTCATCCATTATAAAACAATTTTTTTTTCCTTTTCTGGTCAGACCATTAAACCAAGTTAAATCACACCCAAAAGAAAACAATTTATGCCAAAACATCTCCCATGCCACTTCCAGCCTCCAAGCCCAAACCACTGCCAGCAATTTCCATGTAATTTCCTAGCTACGCCGTGCAATTTTCAACCCCTGAAATGATTTCTAGCAACCACCATGCAATTTTTGCTCCCAAAACCACTTTCAATCCAACACCTAAAAACCACCAGTAACCCACATATCTACTTTTGATAGAAACCACCGCCACCACTATGACAGAAACCACTGCCACTACCTGTTACAAAAACCACTAGCACCCTCACTTCCGTTTTTCAATACAAGTTAAACCACAAGATCGAACAACCAGTCATTGCAAACAAAAATTTCCTCCCAAAACAATATCAAAAACCCATTGAATGTTAATTTGTGATTTATTTATAAATTAACGATCAATAACAGCAGCACTCAACAAATAAACAAGTAAAAAATTAACAACGTCACAAACCCCATAAACACCATCATTGACAATCCAACACAATGGATTTGAGAAAAAAGGGTGAAAGATAACAAATACATAAAGAACGAGTTGATTCTCTCTTTTGCTCTTTCTCTCTCTCTCTATATATATATATATGTATATATATATATAGTATTAGCAAGAGATAAAGTTTGGTCATGTAGGTGTTTATGTGTCTGGGTGATTGTTGTTGTTCTTGGGCAGGCAGGGGGGTGTTTGCGGGGAGCTGGTTTACCAGAGGGAACGACGAAGAGAAATTAATAGGGAAGATATTTATGGGTATCGTGGTTGGGTCAAGTTAGGGCGGGTTAGATTCGGGTATGGTAGATGTGCTTTGGGTTAGGTTGATTTTATTTTCTTTACATCAAAGGGTACAACAGTCATTTTATAACTTCCGTTAGGGCTGTTAGGTGACTGTTTTCGATAAGGTGTGTCAGTGTAATATTTCATACTTTAGGGGGTCTTTCTGATTAAGTGACAAAACTCAGGGGATGTGAATATAATTTACCCTAAAATAAATTCATTGGATGTTTATAGTTATTGTAGTATTCGATAAATTCAGGACACATGTCTACACCATCGCAGGACAAGTGGCATGAGTCATCAACTGACATAGACATGGAGCCCGACAGCAGTCCAGTTAGATTGGTATAGATAACAATGCCATGTGCAACGTGTGACACCCCAGGCGCGACACCCATGGTGCAACGTCCCCTTGGCGCAATGCCCTCAGGCACAATACTGCAACAAGGCAAAATACATCCCCATCACATTGGAAGTGACAAAATGGACCCTTCACCAAGGGTGGACAAAAGTGGAATCGCAAAAGTATAGGGGTAACCTCAGCGAGAAAAGAAAAATTTATAACCCCTACTACTTGGTAGCTCGAATGATAAAATCACAAAAAATAAGTTCATTAGATGTCTATAGTTATGAAGAGAATACAAATAATTTAAATATGAGATAATATCTAATGTAGCTACATAGTTAGATTTTTTTTTATGTATTTTATCAAATGTTTCAACAAAAAATTTCACGTGCAACGCATATCTTGCATTGCTAGTTTCCTAAAACGGTTTTTTTGGGCTTATTTAAAGATTTTCGTCTAACTACCCTCCTCCACCCACCCTCTCCTTCCTCAGATTTTTTTTTGGGTGGGGTGGAAGGGGAAGGAAATAGGTCAAGCTTTCGAATTCTGGCTTTTAAGTGTATAAATAATATAAGTTTCCTCTAAATCTTTGGCATTTTGTTTTTTAGTTTTCCACTTCTTGTTCTGTTACAAATTCCTTCTTTGTGCAGCTTCTTTGGGTCAATCTCATCATGGATACTCTTGGAGCATTGGCGTTGGCTACTGAACCACCCACAGACCATCTTATGGATAGATCTCCTGTTGGTCGAAGGTTAGAGTTTTTGCACTTGGAATGTATATAGTTATATGTGGTATTTGATCCTCCTATAGTTTCAATCTTAATATTAGCTTGTCGTATCATAATGCAATATGCTTCAGGTCCTTAGACATGCATGCTTTATGATGCTACCAATAATAAATGTAACGCCCCAAAAACCCCCGTGGGTGACATTACATTCTAAAAACCATTTACCGTATGAGAGCATTAAGTAAAATTCATCACGACGAAAGTTTCATTCATCAACCATTCATATTTTAACAAAATTTGGGCAGAGTCTCCTTTGTACGGGGAGCTCTACCCAAAACACAACCTGTACAATTATATTACAATTGACCACACCGGGTCCACATATGCATAACTATTGACCACACCGGGTCCATTTTTCCATCATAAAATAAACTTGCATTCATCATATGTCATATCCACACTATCATCCCAAATTAATAGGTCTAATCTTGGCCTTTACATCTCCAAAATGTAATAATATAACGCAGCGGAAATAACAGAAATGAACTAGAGTTCAAAAGGATATTCTAAGCATAATCTAGTCTAGAACAAAATAAAAGTGTCGCTCTAAGCGTCCACCTCGGGATCCACATCCCCGTCAAGCGGAGTCTTCCAATGGGTGGGCTCCTCGGCTCCTAACTCCTCCTCAAGTGTGAAATCTGAAAAAATTTTATTTGTAGGGGGTGAGCACGAAGCTCTGTAGCAAAATCCTCTCAACTCAAACAAGGTTTGAAAAACATAGCAAACGGTCGGTCTCATTTCACAACTAACATATATATAGGTTTGGAATGAAAACAGTGACATTTTAAAAGAGATCTCAAGTTTAAACAATAGCAATAATCAGTTAAAAGAATAAAGTGAGTTTAGCATCGATAAACAAAATTCTAATTTAAGCTATTTAAGAAGGGCTTCTCCCTAAGCATTGTCCCATACCAATGCATCGGCAAGAACGACCCAACTCCCGATTCCATGTATTTTTGGTTCATCCCCGTACCATGTATGTTGATTGCTTCTCGTGAATCTACCTAACGATCATGCCTAGTCCACCAATTCCAACCAACAATCACAAATCTCTTTAGGAAGGGCGTGTACCGTCTCCTACGGCATTGACGAAATCCTCCCAAGGTGTCTAGTATACTAACCCTTTTCCTCGGTGTATATGTGAACAATAGTGATCGCGAGCACAACAACGATCCACTACGAGCATTAGGCAACCATCTCACCCCCCATTGGGATAGACTAACCTCTAACACTCTACGGCATCTCTCGAAGGTAATCCAAGTCCATCACAACAACCATACAATGAGGAAATCAAGAATATTCACAATTCACAACAATTTCCCAAATATAGTAAAATCCCCAATTTTGTTTTCACATTTGTCATATAATCGAATAATCCAAGAAAATATGCAAGAGATCGTAATCTATATCATGGTGTTATACAATATTCAACACTAAAGTTTTAAAATCAAAGACAAAGAAGAAATTAGGAGAAAATCCCCTTTTCTTGAAAACTAGGGCTTTGAAGATAAAAAAAAAATCAATAGAGCTTTGGTGGTTACCCACCCTTCATATTGTTCAAAACATGGCATTTATTACAAATAGAACAAGAATCATGTATTTCATATTATATATATGAGAAGGAGAGTGAAGAAACATATATCTATATACATATATATATCTATATATATATATCTAGCCTCAATGTGAGAGATTGAGAGAAAATCCCCTACCTTAAATCAAGATTCCAAGCTAAGACCCAAGCTTCAAGACCTTCTTGCTCTCCTTTCTTTTCCTCTTAATCTTCTCCTCCTAGGGTTTCAAAAGATTTGGGTGAGAGGGTAGCAAGAATGGAAGAAAATGGGAGGAGAATGTATTCTTGAAGAATTTGAAGTTTTGATTTCTACAAGGTATAAATCCCTCTTGATTGGTATTTCTATCTTCCTCTCTTCCTCTAAAATGGTTCCTAGGGTTTGGAGGGGTGAAATGAATGCTAAAGGGACGACATTAGGTTTTTATAGGGCAAGAAAATCGAGCAAAACCCGATATTTTCTGTTCAGAAAAAATCGGGTTTCCTTCGTACTGTTCACAGATTTTTGGTGCGACTTCCAGGTCAGTTTTGACCCATTTAGAGGTCGAATTGGAAATTTTTCATGAAATACACTTTTGTAGCCCTAGATGTCTACTATTTCCTGTCAAAATTTCAGATCAATTGGACATCAAAATATAAAGTTATGATCAAAATACTAAGCAGTGTCCATCACCCCTTTTTACCCAATTTCACTCCAATTTGGTTTTACTTCTAAAATACTTCCTAACTTCTAATACATCCCATATTACCTCTCCCAATGTTTTCCGACCTCCCGAATTCAATGGTAATGTTATTTTGATAAAAAAAAATTAATATATTTATTTAGTTACCCTTATCAATCTTAAACACATACAAAAAAAAAAAAAATTAAGTTTGACCCAAAAGTCAATCCGTTCGAAACTCAAACTTCATGATTAATATTTCAACAATGATTCTAAGTTTTTATCCTCATTTTATTCATATTTGGAAAACTCTTAAGATATTAGTATTCTTATTTAATTTTAGTACAGAGTCTTACAATAAATGATCTCCAGGCTGATTGTTTTTATGAGTTGATCTCCATCAATTTTATCTTATAGAAGGGCAATAGACACTTATGAATGACCTTTCTTGGTTCCTGAGAGATGTGGGAGACCTGCTATAAATGTCGAATTTTTGACAGGTATTATGATGACACCATTCATCCTATGCTCTTGAGAAGCAACATGGGCTGTTTAATGGTTGCTGCTACTATTGCCAAGGCAACAGTGTCTTTCGCTGGAGGAGCATTTGTCTTCATTGCTGTAAAGGAGCCAATAAATTACTTGAAAACAGCGTCCTTTGTACTTCTAAGTGCATATCCTTCATTTGTGTTCGAACATGAAGGATACACATTTAGTAACTGAACGCACACATTTATGTGTGAATCCTTTATATGTCTAAAGTTATGCATCTTTCGTTTTGATGGAACACTAAGTATATGCTCTTAGAAAAATAAAGAACACACACCCTGTTGGACACCAACAGGCATCCTGGTTAAATAGATGGTACAAAAAGTTTTACTTTGTTAAATACGTCTTTCCCACTTTTTAAGGAGTTTTCCTTGTCTTTTATGGGCCTTTGAAATTCCACTGAATTTAGGTAAGTGGTAATAGTTTCCGTTAATATTAACATTAGGTTTGAAGTCTAGTTTAAAGTTTAAACCATTATATGCAGTAGACTATTGTACATGAAATAAAGATGACTTGCATTTCAGGATCCTTCCGTCCCACAAAATGAAAACTTTAGTTCGGCTGAAGCACACCATATAAGGGCATAGGACGATCCCAATTTCTCAGACTTTGGAGCTTCTTGTTGACTTTTATGCAATAAAAAAGCTAGCTCAATGCATGAGACTCCCTCCACTGCTTGGTCTAGGAAGGATCAAATGTACACAACCTCACCCCCCCCCCTTGCGGAGAGTTTATTTTTGTGATTCAATCCCGTGATGCCCAGGTCTCAATAGAGTAACCTTACCGCTGTTGACTTGTATGCACTGCACTGTTGGTATAATTTCAGCAATAATGCAAGGTTAGGGAAATAACATGCCATTGATAGATACTCCTTTCTCATAAATATGTGCAAGCGCTAGCTCTGTGTATGGCTGCTAAATGGATATTCGTTTTTTTGTTTTTTTCGATAAAAACTGGAAGTTGGTATTATGAGTTTGTATGATTCTCGACCAGTTTTTTCCTGCTTTCTAACATTGTTGTTTATTATGTGTGCAATGAAGGATGTTCAAGATGTAGATATACAAAGTTGAGTGATGACTTTTTTTTTTCAGGGAACCTCTAGTAACAAATGTCATGTGGAGGAACTTGATGATACAGGTCCTTGTTATTCTGATTACCTTATTTGCGTGGACATGTCTGTTATGATTTTGGAGGAAGTTTGATGGCATATTACACCATTTCTTGTTACTATTCTCTTAGTGTTTTGTATGTTGCAGGCTCTTTATCAAGTTAGTGTCCTCCTTGCTTTAAACTTTGCTGGTACGAGCATTCTCAACTTAACGGACGATGGGATGCACCGTGCTAATGTTGTGAAGAATACTGTTATATTCAATGGATTTGTCCTCTGTCAAGTAAGTTGCTAAGCCAGTTTTCAGGAAAATGGAAATTAGAATTTTTTTTGGACTCCTCCGCCTTGGGTGGTGGTGTTTTCCGTTATTGGGTTTGATGGAAAAGATGATGGCATTTGTTAGAATAGTTATTATATTTAGACTTAGGGGTAGTTTAGTCATTGTTTTCTTTTATGTTGCCCAACTTAGTTTACTATATAAAGATTTCTTATATGTAGTTTTTCTTTAAGTTTTGTTCTGGCTAATTGTGCCTCAATAATATTCTGATTGATCAAAGTTAACATGGTATCAGAGCCAACATAGTTCTAAGGGATGTGAACAGTAACAAAATACTGTTCACTCTGTGAACAGTGTCGAGACTGTTCACATGCTGTGAACAGCACCGAAGTTACTGTTCATACTGTGAACGGTGCCAAATTTTGATTTTTAGTGCCTTTTTGGTATTTTGCTACTGTTTTGCTGCCTCTATTTGTCTTCTGGACTTTTGAAAGTTATGGAATTTAGGTTGTCTAATTACTGGATTACTGGTTTGATTGTATTGGCTACTTGCTGATCGTTTCTTTACGAAATCTCATACCATCGCACGTTTTTGTTTTCTTCTTAGCAAACTCTTGATATTTAATGTTACCACATCATGAGTTTGAGGAAGGGTATTAGAATAGTTATTATATTTAAACTTAGGAGTAGTTTAGTCATTGTTTTCTTTTATGTTGCCCTAACTTAGTTTACTATATAAAGAACTCTTATATGTAATTTTCCTTTAAGTTTTGTTCTGACTAATTGTGTCTCAATAATATTCTCTTATTTCTTCTTCTTACGATCAAAGTTAACAGCATTAACATATTAAATTATGTCAAGAGGAAAGGAGATGATACTGTTTTTTTTTTTTTCCAATACAAAAATTATTGAAGGATACTTTTGACTACAAGCCTCAGGTGTCTAACTCGTTGTGTTGCAGATATTCAATGAGTTCAATGCTCGAAAACCGGATGAATTAAATGTCTTTAGAGGTGTGACTAAAAACTACTTTTTTATGGGGATAGTGGGAACAACTTTTGTTCTTCAGGTGAGAGGTCATCATTGTTGTTTTTAATTTGAGAATGTGGAGGAGTAGGGTGGTTATCATCTTGCAATTGCTTGACACTTAAAGAGTTCTTTGTTGTGCTGTAGATAATTATCATTGAATTTCTTGGAAAGTTCACTTCAACAGTTAGACTTGACTGGAAGCTATGGCTAGTTTCCCTTGTCATTGGCCTTTTCAGGTTGGCCCATTTATTGATATCGCTTATAAACCAAATTGAAATGAATATTTATTGCTATCAATTATAAACAAAGTTGAAATTAATTAGTCCTCTTACTTTTTGGCAATAAGTAGAATTCTCTGACAACACTTTAAATGACCTAACCTCTGTAGGCATCTCTTGTCTTGTAACTAAATCATGTCAACCAATGTTATATTACTCCTTGCATAGCCATATGGTGAAAAGGTTAGGGTATGAGATGTCTTTAACACTCATATTTTCCACCTTTGCAACGTAAATATTTCTTTCTGAAAAACAGAAAATGAAAACTTACTGAGACCATATGTATAAGTGACAACTTACTGTTGGTAAATTTAATGTTCTCGGGTACTCAATACTGTGACAAAGTTCAAAGTCTTCAAGAGCCCATGTTTCATGTGAAAATGCCATATTTTAGTGTATTCCTCTATTATTTGTTTGGCCTCCAACACTAGTTAGTTAATTGCTTGTCTTCTTACAGCTGGCCCCTAGCGGTTGTTGGGAAATTGATCCCAGTTCCAGAGACTCCCCTGGCCAAGGTCTTCATTAAGCCATATCAGCGATGCATTGCAGCTCGAAATGCATAACTTTCATCATCCTGTGGTTGTGCAGTAAGGAGCCTCATCATTCAAAGACTTCGCAGCTACCAAATATGCCCTTCTCATTTATGTTGTAATATGTGCATCAATATAGTTGGGTATTACACAGGGGCACTTGATTTTGGTCCAATAACCTTGGGGTTGTGCGTTTGCATGTGAGGACAGCCACTTTGCGCACCATATAACGTAGGTATGCACGCAATCTACCCGTCCCAAGCTTCCAAGCCTCCATTGATGGGAAGTAAAATGACTGTTATTTTATACAGTCGGGCGTTGCCCAGTTTTCTTTGATTACATCATCATTTACTTTATATTATGTATTGAAAATTTGCAAATGGAATGTGTTGCATGATGTCATGATGTATTGATTTTACTAAATATCTCTCTTCCCCACCCCCTTCCCTCTCACCCTTTGAAACCCAGACGTGTTTTCAATTAGGTTGATGAAATGAGATGGGTCAAATAGCTGTAGGGGTTCATAAAACCTATTGACAACTATGTCAAGCAAGGTTGCATAGATAAGTATTGTTAATTTATTTGTTATTTACTTGGCGAGAAATGGGAGAAAATAATTGGTATTGTAGATCAAGTTGGTATTTTATTTTTATTTTTTTTAAGTTACTGTCAAGTTCAAAGAAATATTACCGAGTCAGAACTCTTAACAGAGGCATTAGAGGCGATGATGTGTTTTGTCTAAAGCTTTTCTTTTCCCCCATGGATGATGACTGGTAACTTAGTTGCATTGACCAATGTAGTTGTGCCTTTATTTAAATTTTTTTTTTACGTGGATTATCTTTTTTTTTTAAAAAAGAAGGGGGGAAAGGCTCGTCAGTTTATTAAAAATAATATCTTTTTATTTTTTCCAACAAGCTGTATCCAATCGAATTCTTTGTTAATCTTTACTTTTATTTTTCGCGTTTAAAGCTTTGAAAGCCTTTCTACCTCGAAAGAAAACTGTCAGTGCCAATATTTAATAAGATATTCAAAGCAAACAAAATATTAGGCAACAGTAATATAGTTTTTACAATTATGTTTTTTATAGAAACGAAAATAAATGGAGAAAAAATCTACGAAACAAAGCTTTAGTTATTACCATGGTTGTTGAAGATCTAAAATTAACATATTCATGACCCAACAATAGTTGTTCTATTAATTATGAATTTGATGTCTTTTCCTACTATTTTTGGTCTTTTTCAANAACTCTTAACAGAGGCATTAGAGGCGATGATGTGTTTTGTCTAAAGCTTTTCTTTTTCCCCATGGATGATGACCGGTAACTTAGTTGCATTGACCAATGTAGTTGTGCCTTTATTTAAAAAAAAATTTTACGTGGATTATCTTTTTTTTTAAAAAAAGAAGGGGGGAAAGGCTCGTCAGTTTATTGAAAATAATATCTTTTTATTTTTCTCAACAAGCTGTATCCAATCAAATTCTTTGTTAATCTTTACTTTTATTTTTCGCGTTTAAAGCTTTGAAAGCCTTTCTACCTCGAAAGAAAACTGTCAGTGCCAATATTTAATAAGATATTCAAAGCAAACAAAATATTAGGCAACAGTAATATAGTTTTTACAATTATGTTTTTTATAGAAACGAAAATAAATGGAGAAAAAATCTACGAAACAAAGCTTTAGTTATTACCATGGTTGTTGAAGATCTAAAATTAACATATTCATGACCCAACAATAGTTGTTCTATTAATTATGAATTTGATGTCTTTTCCTACTATTTTTGGTCTTTTTCAAATTCTTTACAAACTATTTTGATTTTTGACAAGTAAAGACAAACCTAATATTAGTTAGACATACACTTACGAAATCAAAGCAATCCAGTAAAAACAAAAAATAAGCATTCAACAAGCAAATTGATACGATGTTCAATTACTAATTTTTTGTGAAGTAACTTACTTTTCAACTCTGATGCTATGGTTTCAACTGACTTTGCAACTCTGATGCTATGTTTCCTCGTTGAATTTATGTTTTGTAGTAGTATGAAGGGTTTTTGTCAACTTGGAACTCTTTACTGCTTCTTTATTTTTGTTATTCCTTCTTTTATGTCTTCTGAAAAATAGTTTCCTCCTTCAAGCCCTCAATAATCTTGGTTAACAATTAAATAAAGCAAAAACAACATTCAATAGCAATAGGGTTTGCATGTTATATGTTTTTTCTCTATGATCTTGTTATACCTTGAAATGTAAATGTTAATATGTTTTCATCCCTTTAGAACTCAAAACCTTAGTCCATGTTAGTAATGGTTCAGTGGCTAAGCTTGACATCTAATAACTTAGAGGACTCAGATTCTACACTGTTTATACTCTTCTAAGGGTCAGTCACTCTTATTCCTCAGAGAACATATTCTAAATTTGCTAGGGTTATGGTGGTTAGTATCCTAGTTCAATAGAGTAATCGGCGCAAGTCTAAATACCTTGTAGTCAAGAAAAAAGGAAAAAGACATTTGTTTCTATAATTTTCTAGAAATAGCAAATAACAAAAAAAAAATAACAATACTTATAAGCAAAAAGGTATGTCTAAATGCATATTTTTAGATCAAATTAATAATAAAATATTCTAAAAATTTAGTAGTACAAAAGACATCAACTTTAGTTAATAACGTTACAAAAAATGTTGCATCTATAGTTAATTTACTAGAATAATAGTTGAGTTGTGCTTTGTAGTTTAGTGATTGTCAAAATTTATGTGTCATAGAGATTGACAGATGTAATGTTGAATTGAATAGTTGTTGTTCCAGGTTATTGAAATTGGCGCTATTTGATTTGGATGATGTATTATTTCTCAATTGTAAATCTGAGGAATTTTTACAAAGATACTTTTTCATCTTTTAAGTTTTTATAATACAGTTTAGAAAGGTGAAGAAGCTATAAAATGAATTGCGGTTGAAATATTTTAATATAAAAGTTACCTTCAATGTATGTTTCATCAATTTAGTGTCATTGACCGAGAAAGTTTTCTCTACATTATCCTCTAATATTATTGAAATCATTGATTCCGATGCCTCAGTTAGTTCAACCTCAAACTTCAGACTAAAAGTAGATTTTTTTATCATTATTGTAGTTAGTTGTAATATAAGATCAAGATAATGATAGCTATTTGATGGGACATGACATGTCAGACCATTCAAATGTGGACATATGGTATTTTACTTTGGCATATAAATGATGTCATTTGGAGGAAGAGTGATGATGACGAAAAAGACAACTGGTCCCCTCGAAATTGTAATGTCACTCGGGGGAGAAGTTACGATAATAATGGATGAGTGTCCCTTCGGGGGATGACTTCACTCAGGAGAGAGTTGTTCGAAGATAATGGCATTCGGTCAGGTGTGACATCACTCGACAAGCTTGGTTCACTCGGAACACATTGAAAATGTCCACTTCATAATAAACGAATGACACGATTTGCAAGGATTTGTACTCAACTCTCAACAAGTGTGGATTCATTACCCTACGGTGTCAGAATAGATATGATGACACACTGCGGCCAATCATGGAGTGGCCCTTGAGACTACTACTGTTGGTTCTTCATAAGCATGCGACAAAAAATTAAGGCACAAAGGAGAATAGAGACGAAACATTACTTCTCGTTGTGCATGGTAGCGTGGACATTTATTATTGTAAGAGAGGGTCTCCAACGTCATATCTTGCACTTAAAAATCGGCAGAAACTCAAAAACAGAAGGATTAATGTCATTAATACGCGTCTTGTGAAACGTGAGTAGAAGGATTACGGATCAAGGTTAAAGGGGAATTCGACTCGATGCTCTGTCGCCTAACAAGGTCAGCAAGACATCCTTGTTGTTGCCACACCCCAACCTGAGATCACAGAGTGTGAGTAGCGGACCGGCCACTAAGGCTTTAACCAACCTTCCTTATGCATAATAAATGCAAAATACAGTGAAAAACAAATAATAAAGTGATTCATTCCGTTGATCTAATGATTTTCAGAGGAATAAAGTAGCATTACTGACATTATTATTAAACTCATGTAAAACAATAATTAATTCATAAGATTTATTGCTCTAAGCATAAACAATATTGTTCACAAAATAATTGAATATTTGTCTCAAAACTACAAAAGACATTTATTCTTGAAGACCTACGATAAAATAAATCTTCATTTCTTCTAATCCCTTGTTTGTCTGAGGACTTACTCCTCTCCCTGATTCTCACCTGAAAAATGTTAAATATTTGGGTGAGCATAAATGCCCATGAATAGTAACCACCTCTAATGAGGTGTGAAAATAAATCCCAAAGTTTATATACAAAAATAAACTTTGATACATACATAAGTATAATAAATCATACCTCANCTGTTCGAAGATAATGGCATTCGGTCAGGTGTGACGTCACTCGACAAGCTTGGTTCACTAGGAACACATTGAAAATGTCCACCTGATAATAAACGAATGACACGATTTGCAAGGATTTGTACTCAACTCTCAACAAGTGTGGATTCATTACCCTACGGTGTCAGAATAGATATGATGACACACTGCGGCCAATCATGGAGTGGCCCTTGAGACTACTATTGTTGGTTCTTCATAAGCATGCGACAAAAAATTAAGGCGCAAAGGAGAATAGAGACGAAACATTTACTTCTCGTCGTGCATGGTAGCGTTGGACATTTATTATTGCAAGAGAGGGTCTCCAACGTCATATCTTGCACTTAAAAATCGACAGAAACTCAAAAACAGAAGGATTAATGTCATTAATACGCGTCTTGTGAAACGTGAGTAGAAGGATTACGGATCAAGGTTAAAGGGGAATTCGACTCGATGCTCTGTCGCCTAACAAGGTCAGCAAGACATCCTTGTTGTTGCCACACCCCAACCTGAGATCACATAGTGTGAGTTGCAGACCGGCCACTAAGGCTTTAACCAACCTTCCCTATGCATAATAAATGCAAAATACAGTGAAAAATAAATAATAAAGTGATTTATTCCGTTGATCTAATGATTTTCAAAGGAATAAAGTAGCATTACTGACATTATTATTAAACTCATGTAAAACAATAATTAATTCATAAGATTTATTGCTCTAAGCATAAACAATATTGTTCACAAAATAATTGAATATTTGTCTCAAAACTACAAAAGACATTTATTCCTGAAGACCTACAATAAAATAAATCTTCATTTCTTCTAATCCCTTGTTTGTCTGAGGACTTACTCCTCTCCCTGATTCTCACCTGAAAAATGTTAAATATTTGGGTGAGCACAAATGCCCATGAATAGTAACCACCTCTAATGAGGTATGAAAATAAATCCCAGAGTTTATATACAAAAATAAACTTTGATACATACATAAGTATAATAAATCATACCTCAACCCCTCCCACATAATCATTTGAACAAAATGATTTCATGATCACAAATAACTTTGTAAATAAAAAGATATTTATAACTCAAAACACCACTCATTTTCACAAATAACTTTATAAATGAAAAGACATGTATAACTTAAAACACTCACACACATTCAATTCCCAAATACACTTGTCAAATCATATTTGTTATCACTAGCCTGGTAACTGACCCAGTCTCTTATTACCATTAGTCTGGTAACTGGTCCAGTTTCTTGTCATCACTAGCCTGATGATTAGTTCCGTCTCTTGTTACCACTAGCTTGGTAACTGGCTCAGTCTCTTGTCATCACTAGCCTGATGACTGGCTCAGTCAATTGTTACCACTTAGACCTGGAAACCCAGTCTCAGTCGCTTGTTACCACTTAGACCTGGTAACTCTAGTCCCCGTCTCATAAACATGATTTCCACACACACCAAAATTATAGTTTTAATCCCAACGCACACAAAATTTTTCTTTCATCACCAAAGAAATGATATAAAATTTTTCCACAAATTTTCCAAAACTCACATGTATAATAGTTCACAATTTCCAAAACATTCAATAGCAACCCCAAACATCAACACATATATCATATATATGAAAAATTCACACGCATGCACCCACACATTTAATATAGAAAATCCTCCCAAAAGAAGTAGTAAACTACTCACCTTGATTTTCAAAATTCAATTCAAAGCACTCTTTCTCAACTTCAATGCAATCACCACCTAATCCAAAATAACATATCACCATCAATCTCTATTCTTAATTTCGTCGTTTTGTGATTATATATTTAATTTTTATACTTTCCACCCATTGATATATACTTAATATATCTTTTACATATAAATATCCTTTATAATATGAGATAATAGGGTATGAAAGTGTTCTGGCCTGTTTGGAAACAGTTTCTAAAGTTGTGGGGTTGAATTATTATTTTTTTAAAACTTTTGGGATCAAAGTGTAATTTTCTTAAAAAATGATTATTTTTTTTTTTGTTTTTGGGCCTGCCATAATTTTTCTAAGATTCTATTTTTCTAACTTACCAAGTAAAACAGTGGTTAAAATTAAGTTTAGAAGAACATAGGAGTCAAAGTAAAACTCCTTAAAACTAAAGGGGATGTTTCCATAATTTCCAAAATCCCGTCTCCTTCAACCTACCAAAGTTGGTTATGCAACTTTCTTGGTTCTTCCTTCTTTGTTTTTCTTCTTCTTTTAACACATAATTAAATTATCTACAGGTCTCAAAATCAACCAATCTAAATTATGTCTAATAATACATATAATTAGGTAGTGTTTGGAATGACTTATTGAATTCAAAAGTACTTCTTGAATAATTACCTTTTAAAAAATGCTTTATTAAAAAATACTTTCTTCCATAAACATCGTTTGGATGCTCATTAAAAAAAGTACTTAAATAAAAATGATTTTACAAAAATTGTGTTTGGATGATCAATTTAAAAAAGTATTTATTTGTATAACAATAACAAATATGCCCTTCATAATCAAATATATATGTGTGTGTGTTTGCATGTATTTTGTTAAAAACGTCAATGGTTATCCCATGATACTTTTTTAGTAATAATTTATCAAATATCTACATAAATTCACAAAAATGAAAAGGTAACTATGGGATATCAGTGATCTAAAAACATGATGAACCCAAGTGTTAGCGTGGAGTTCACTACTATGAATTTTTTCATCACCCATTTGTAAACTTCTACTCTTTGATGCAAATATTTTTTTTTCAAACAAACCAACACTTTATTTTATTACTCAAAAATTATTTACAATGGAATAAAAGGCAGATAGACCCTGTCTTAACAAGACTTTAACCCAAAATGAATAAAAGAAGCCTAAAGACTTTACAAAAGAATAAAAAAATAAGTCCCTCATAACAGGTAACCTACTCGACTCGTGTTAACGAGACTGACCAATGAACATGAAACACATATATCGACGAACAAAATAAATTCAAAAAAAACAATAATAACGTTAAATTCATTTCCCCTGTTGAATAGAGGGGCAAACATTGTCAATTTTTTTGAAGTTCTTGGAGAATAAATGGGCAAACATTGGATGTGATAAAACAGCATACTCCTTGGCAATCTTCTCCGCCTTGGCAATGACCTCTTTAATGCCACCAACCATGTAAAATGACCGCTTTTGTGATGCAAATTCTGTAAGAACCTCGTCAAACNCAAATGCCCATGAATAGTAACCACCTCTAATGAGGTATGAAAATAAATCCCAGAGTTTATATACAAAAATAAACTTTGATACATACATAAGTATAATAAATCATACCTCAACCCCTCCCACATAATCATTTGAACAAAATGATTTCATGATCACAAATAACTTTGTAAATAAAAAGATATTTATAACTCAAAACANTCTCATAACAGGTAACCTACTCGACTCGTGTTAACGAAACTGACCAATGAACATGAAACACATATATCGACGAACAAAATAAATTCAAGAAAAACAATAATAACGTTAAATTCATTTCCCCTGTTGAATAGAGGGGCAAACATTGTCAATTTTTTTGAAGTTCTTGGAGAATAAATGGGCAAACATTGGATGTGATAAAACAGCACACTCCTTGGCAATCTTCTCCGCCTTGGCAATGACCTCTTTAATGCCACCAACCATGTAAAATGACCGCTTTTGTGATGCAAATTCTGTAAGAACCTCGTCAAACTCATAGGTATCAAAATCCCAGTTGTTTCTTTAAAGTTTTAACCTTTTAAGCTAAAATAAAGTCAAGAATTAAAGAAAAACATAAATTACAATACTCTGATAAAGCAGCAGCTAGCAAACATATAAAAATAATGTCCTTTTGATATTCCAAATAGACTCTGGTACACAAGAATGTCATGAAGAATACCTATGGCTACAACTCTACGCAATCAGCGAAATCAGCATCAGCGACCAACTCTTCTGCATTTTGAGGTCGTAATCTCACCACAACTTGAACTCTCCCAAGAACTATATGCAAGTATAGGCACATTGAAGAAAGCAAAGAAAGCACATTTTGAGATTCGCAATAATGACCTAAATCCAAAACAAAGATAGAAAAGAAAATAATAATTCCTTATTTTGCAAAAAAGTAAGTTGTAGACCAATATTAATATCCCTCTACTCTAATAAATTGTAGGGGGGTCTCCAGATGCTCAATATTAATATATAATATCCCTCCCTTAACAAAACAAAATTTTGATTATTAGAGAAATAGAAATCAAAATTCTAGCAGCATTTTCATGCAGCCAACCTAGACATTCCAATTTCACATTAGTACTCACCTAGGGGTTTACACGTTTGTCTACTCAGTCAAACCAGGAACTTAAAATATTCAGCTAAAACAAGACACAACTAGTAGGTCTTAAATATCAAAGTCTAGAAAGGGAGCACAAATGGTAACACTTGTGATGCTTCTCTTAACCTTCGGAAGATAATCATAACTCACCAAAATTATGTGGCCTTATTCACCATACAGACAAAGTATATAACATCACCAAAACAACCCCCTAAGAACAAAAAAGGGTACTGCATTGCCATTGTCAAAGCATCAGGGCATCAGGCTCTTGAATAAGATTGGAGGTTTCCCTCAAAACTCCTCCTACTCTGCTTAAGATATTCAAATCCAAAAGTGACAAAACCTATTTGGTAGATAACAAGTCCAAAGCAAAGAGTGAATATATATTGACATTTATGCTGAGAAAATATTTCCCTTACTAGCAATTTCGTAAATGCACAAACCTAAATACTAAAATGATCTTCATCATAGCAAAGCAAATTTCATAGATTAAGCAATATACTATACAGAGCATAGGGTTGAGAATACTTACCATGATAGATCATAATCATATTAATCAAGCAGACTATGTAAAAAATGATAGATACAAACCTGACAACACATAGACTGCCAAAACTGGTGGATACCTAATGTACACATATAATAACGTAGAAAAGTATATAACATCATCAAAAAGATTAGTATATAATAGCGTAAAAAAGATTTCCAGAAGATGGATAGAGCAACACGTTGCATTGTGACAGACAAGAGATATATTGGGAGCTCATTTTATCAAACACCTTACATGCATATTGATGCATAGATAATTCTTGAAAAAACCATTCATTCAATAATCACCTATCATAGTTTATTTGCATATCAGATTGTAATGCCAACTACTTAACCAAAATTAGGTGGTTCATTATCAAATTCAAAGAGCTTATGCACATATTTGTTACTAGTGTTAATAACAATTCCATTTCATTGGCTTGAATCAAGAGCGCACCAAAAAATTACAAATACCTCAAAATAGCACAAATCAACTGCCTTGCTTTGATAGAATGTGATCCTCCTCTGCTTTGATGATTTGATCGTTGAAGCAAAAAGAAAATCTGAAACCAAACATCATATTTCATTAACGATCGGTGAGAGAGAAAGGGAAGCTCCAGCATCGTTAATGGAACTCTCCAGTGTCGTCGAGATGATAGAAGAAAGTGGTCGAAGGTAGTTGGCAGTCGATGATGGCTACAGCGGTAGAGATCGAGAGATATCGGGGGGTGGCAGAGATTGAAAGAGATTGAGAGATATCGGGGGGAGGTAAGTGTTTTAATTAAAAAACGTTTATTGGAAGTAAAATTTAATTTTTTTTACTTCTCCTTAATAGCTTATTTAGGCACTAAAATTACTTTTACTTAATAAAAAGTGTTTTTAAAAAATTGATCCAAACACTATTTTTTTTAAAAGTATTTATGATAAGTTAAAATATCAAAAAAACACTTTTTTTTGAGCTATACCAAACACATTCTTAATAACTTGTTACAAAATTTATTTATATATTCATCTTTATTTCCCATCATGAACACACACACACATATATACTGTGATAAAACTAGCACCATGTGATTTAATATAAAACCCATAAAATAAATGATGGATTCATACCTTCAATAGATCCAAATCCCTTCTTCTTCTTCTTCTTCCTTCCTTCTCTCTCTCTCTCTCTCTCTCTCTCTCTCTCTTTTTCTCTAGCGGTAGAATCCTCGTTTCATTTTTTTTTGCCCTATTTTGACTGACTACATATATGTAAATACAAAATAAAAGAAACCGTACAATAACTCTACAATTCCTCATTCATTAATTACACTAACATCTCTTTTCAAAAATAATATCACAAATTTACCTAAACTGAGTTATATATATATATTTTTTTTTAAAAAAAAAATTTGGGATATTATATTCTCTCTCCCTTAAAATAATTTCGTCCTCGAAATTTATATACCTTGTAAGTACAAATGAGGATATTCAATTTCCATCCTTTTATCTACTTCACAAGTAACTCTCTCGCCTGAGTGACTCTTCCACAATATCTTGACTAATGGAATCATCTTGTTTCCCAAAATTTATTGACTCCTCAACATTATTAAGAATTCCTTAAACTCAATAGACTGTTCCCACCAATATACAAGGAGAATCAGGTATACAAACTTCTTGAGCATAACAACACAAAGTATGTCGTGAAAATGAAACATCTTTACCAAATAACTTCGTCAATTAATCCACAATAACCCAAAATATATTCATGCCCAATCTGTATCCCGAAAGTCATTATAAAAAATTCATAATAATGTACTCCCATTTTTCATTCAAAAATTGAAAGAAGTTGTAATAAATCTATAAGATACTAATATTCAATCCCTATCTATCAATGCATTACACATTAACTACAGATTCAACAATTTCTATTTCCTTCCACTCAACCAATAATAGATTATCTATATCAATATAATTTCGTACTCCTCGAATGAACATATAACTGTAGGTTGCATCTATAATGTCTCCCTTCAACGTATTCTCTTTTAGTACTCATAACTAATGCCAAAATATAAATATAACCTCAGCATAAATTACAAAATCTATCNGTAATTCCTTATTTTGCAAAAAAGTAAGTTGTAGACCATTATTAATATCCCTCTACTCTAATAAATTGTAGGGGGTCTCCAGATGCTCAATATTAATATATAATATCTCTCCCTTAACAAAACAAAATTTTGATTATTAGAGAAATAGAAATCAAAATTCTAGCATCATTTTCATGCATCCAACCTGGACATTCCAATTTCACATTAGTACTCACCTAGGGGTTTACACGTTTGTCTACTCAGTCAAACCAGGAACTTAAAATATTCAGATAAAACAAGACACAACTAGTAGGTCTTAAATATCAAAGTCTAGAAAGGGAGCACAAATGGTAACACTTGTGATGCTTCTCTTAACCTTCGAAAGATAATCATAACTCACCAAAATTATGTGGCCTTATTCACCATACAGACAAAGTATATAACATCACCAAAACAACCCCCTAAGAACAAAAAAGGGTACTGCATTGCCATTGTCAAAGCATCAGGGCATCAGGCTCTTGAATAAGATTGGAGGTTTCCCTCAAAACTCCTCCTACTCTGCTTAAGATATTCAAATCCAAAAGTGACAAAACCTATTTGGTAGATAACAAGTCCAAAGCAAAGAGTGAATATATATTGACATTTATGCTGAGAAAATCTTTCCCTTACTAGCAATTTCGTAAATGCACAAACCTAAGTACTAAAATGATCTTCATTATAGCAAAGCAAATTTCATAGATTAAGCAATATACTATACAGAGCATAGGGTTGAGAATACTTACCATGATAGATCATAATCATATTAATCAAGCAGACTATGTAAAAAATGATAGATACAAACCTGACAACACATAGACTGCCAAAACTGGTGGATACCTAATGTACACATATAATAACGTAGAAAAGTATATAACATCATCAAAAAGATTAGTATATAATAGCGTAAAAAAGATTTTCAGAAGATGGATAGAGCAACACGTTGCATTGTGACAGACAAGAGATATATTGGGAGCTCATTTTATCAAACACCTTACATGCATATTGATGCATAGATAATTCTTGAAAAAACCATTCATTCAATAATCACCTATCATAGTTTATTTGCATATCAGATTGTAATGCCAACTACTTAACCAAAATTAGGTGGTTCATTATCAAATTCAAAGAGCTTATGCACATATTTGTTACTAGTGTTAATAACAATTCCATTTCATTGGCTTGAATCAAGAGCGCACCAAAAAATTACAAATACCTCAAAATAGCACAAATCAACTGCCTTGCTTTGATAGAATGTGATCCTCCTCTGCTTTGATGATTTGATCGTTGAAGCAAAAAGAAAATCTGAAACCAAACATCATATTTCATTAACGATCGGTGAGAGAGAAAGGGAAGCTCCAGCATCGTTAATGGAACTCTCCAGTGTCGTCGAGATGATAGAAGAAAGTGGTCGAAGGTAGTTGGCAGTCGATGATGGCTACAGCAGCAGAGATCGAGAGATATCGGGGGGTGGCAGAGATTGAAAGAGATTGAGAGATATCGGGGGGAGGTAAGTGTTTTAATTAAAAAACGTTTATTGGAAGTAAAATTTAATTTTTTTTACTTCTCCTTAATAGCTTATTTAGGCACTAAAATTACTTTTACTTAATAAAAAGTGTTTTTAAAAAATTGATCCAAACACTATTTTTTTTAAAAGTATTTATGATAAGTTAAAATATCAAAAAAACACTTTTTTTTGAGCTATACCAAACACATTCTTAATAACTTGTTACAAAATTTATTTATATATTCATCTTTATTTCCCATCATGAACACACACACACATATATACTGTGATAAAACTAGCACCATGTGATTTAATATAAAACCCATAAAATAAATGATGGATTCATACATTCAATAGATCCAAATCCCTTCTTCTTCTTCTTCTTCCTTCCTTCTCTCTCTCTCTCTCTCTCTCTCTCTCTCTCTTTTTCTCTAGCGGTAGAATCCTCGTTTCATTTTTTTTTGCCCTATTTTGACTGACTACATATATGTAAATACAAAATAAAAGAAACCGTACAATAACTCTACAATTCCTCATTCATTAATTACACTAACATCTCTTTTCAAAAATAATATCACAAATTTACCTAAACTGAGTTATATATATATATTTTTTTTTAAAAAAAAAATTTGGGATATTATATTCTCTCTCCCTTAAAATAATTTCGTCCTCGAAATTTATATACCTTGTAAGTACAAATGAGGATATTCAATTTCCATCCTTTTATCTACTTCACAAGTAACTCTCTCGCCTGAGTGACTCTTCCACAATATCTTGACTAATGGAATCATCTTGTTTCCCAAAATTTATTGACTCCTCAACATTATTAAGAATTCCTTAAACTCAATAGACTGTTCCCACCAATATACAAGGAGAATCAGGTATACAAACTTCTTGAGCATAACAACACAAAGTATGTCGTGAAAATGAAACATCTTTACCAAATAACTTCGTCAATTAATCCACAATAACCCAAAATATATTCATGCCCAATCTGTATCCCGAAAGTCATTATAAAAAATTCATAATAATGTACTCCCATTTTTCATTCAAAAATTGAAAGAAGTTGTAATAAATCTATAAGATACTAATATTCAATCCCTATCTATCAATGCATTACACATTAACTACAGATTCAACAATTTCTATTTCCTTCCACTCAACCAATAATAGATTATCTATATCAATATAATTTCGTACTCCTCGAATGAACATATAACTGTAGGTTGCATCTATAATGTCTCCCTTCAACGTATTCTCTTTTAGTACTCATAACTAATGCCAAAATATAAATATAACCTCAGCATAAATTACAAAATCTATCATGTTACTATGTTACACCTCATTTCTAATACTCTACACATGTCTTTTGATTTGTTTATTTATTATTATTTTTTGTAGTTAACCGATATGATCTACCAAAAGATTCTAACTTGTAATTGAGCTAATAATACATATGCATCAATATATCACTTGTACCCCTATCAATCTCAAATCAATCAAATTACTCATTTGAGTACATTGAATATAACACAACTTCTTAATGATTTCTTGCTCAGTATATCGACCACTATAATAGCTTTGCCTACATGATAATAATAGAATAATCATAGTCCCTAATCTTCCCATCCGTCTCCTTTTTCTCAAATTAAACACATTCTCAGTAAACAAATCTTTCAACCTTTGATAATCAAAATAAATCTTACATGTCTTTTTCCATAAATTCATAGCAAAAATAATTAAATCTGACCCAAAATCATTAGTAAGGTAATTCCTTCTTTACTATAAGAATACATAGGTGTAACACCAATGAATACAATTATATATGAATCTAGATAAAGTTGAGATACTCAATTTAGTCAATCCATCAAAACAGATGTAGCATTTCTCAATCTCAATGACTTCACCAAAAATACAACATAACTATCCTAGTTGAACATACTGTTTTCAAAACATCATCATTTCTTTCTTTTAAGTAAAGATAACTCAACTTAAAATCATTCTTACTAAATTATCTAGTGCCTCACAACTGATCAAATAAATCATCAATACCACATAAAAGATATTTACTACGTGTGGCTGTCTTATTCAACTGGTAGTAACATATGTACCATTTCACAGTCCAATCACTTTCTTTACAAACACAACATGAGCACCTCACCACAAATTGCTAAATTGAATAAATATTCGGTCTAATATATTTTCAATTAAATTTCCATTCTTCTAGTTCAGCAAGAACCATCCGATACAAAATAATAAATATAAGTAAAGTGCTCCAAAGCTACTAAAAATGTAAATTTTATCTCTCTCCAATGGTAGCATAGACAACTTCTCTTGAAATACATCAAAATATTCTCTTTCTATTGTTATCTATTCAAGATACACTCACTCGCTTTGTATATCAATAATACTACTGTTGTTTTCCTAAAAATCTTTACTCACTTATTTTTGAGCTTGCACTCGTAGATTTAAGACTGGGAAGTAAATAATTCTTGTCCTCTCGAAACTAAATTCACATGACTCTCTTTTCAAAACAACCAACTTTCGTATGTTGTGTAACTAACTAGTCCATAATTAATATCATATCAAAATCCCAAAAGTCTAAAAATACTCAATAAACTAGTAATTGTTGTTCTCCAATATGGACCCTACACCTTGGGTACACGATATCTCCTCACTCAAAACCACCCGTAGTAGTAAATCAAACTCAAGTGCTTTGGGTTCCACACCCAATCACACTACTACTCTAAGAGACACAGAAAAATATATAGGCCCTAAAATTCCATTAGTGTCAGTCACATTTCTTACAATACCCTTACCATCCCATTTTGTAACTATCTCTTGTTTGTACAAAATACCAAGCAAATTAACTAGTTTTAATCACTACACAAATCATTCTGTTAACTATTAACATCATTCTACATCCCTTGAACTAAAACCGATTAAAGCCAACGCAACCATTCAAATCCAGCCTAATCCTCTAGTAATTCATAAACCTATGCATTTGGAGTGCTAAATAAGAGGTTTCCCATTATTGGGAGTGGTGCAGAAGCTTGTTATCCAGTGAATACTATTACTGAAATTGTTCTAGCTTGTTGTATTCTACATAATTATGTTATGGGAGTCGTCTTGATGAAAGGTTGATTGCCGAGGTTGAACGGGAGCTCATGCATAGTGAGGTTCACATTGATGATACTTATGACACAAGTACCGATGATGACGACGCTAGGCGAGGAACAATTATTAGGGACTCTATAGCATCTAATATGTGGCGAGATTACGTTTGTCATAGGTCGTGATTCATTTATTTTGGCTCTCCACATTTAAGTTGTAGTTTTAAGTTGAAGTTAGAAATTATGATATAATACGACTAAACTGAATATGCTGTTAAGATTTCTCCTATTTATGAAAAATAGTTCCTGTAAGTATTGTTATCTATTTCCCTATTATGTTGATGGTGTTCAGTGTTTTAAATTGTACACTTATGAAAGTTAATATTTTGATAACTTAATTCTGTTGAACATATCTTTTTTTATCATGCAGTGTCTCATGGGAAAGAAACAAAAAAAGAACGACACAGTTGACAATATTAAGAAGGATAATGAGACATAAAATGAATATTGGGATGAAGTTTTGCTTGATGCTCTGTTAGGAGAGCAATTGAAAGGAAATAGACCCAATGACACATAGTCAACCACTGCTTTTAACAATGTCTTCAAAATACTGAATGAAAAACTTAAATTTTCATTTGTGAAAGACCATGTGAAAAAACACATGAAACTCTCAAAAGTAATTTTTTTGCATGTCATGAAATTTTCAATGGCTTAACTATGAGTGGATTTGCATGAAATCCGGAGACACAACTATGGGAAGCCAAGAATGAAGTGTGGAAAAAACTTATATAGGTAATATTAATAACATTTTGCTAGTTGTAATATGGTTACAATTGCATATATTTCTACTTGTCTTTTTTTTTTTTTTTTTGCATATATGAATTTGGTTTCATCATTTTTTTTTTTTTGCATTTGGTTTTGTCATAGGCAAAACCAAGTGCTGCAAAACGGAGGCATAATAAGATCTATCACTATGACAAGTTATATGATCTCTTTGCAAAGAATAGAGCTACAGGGGAAGGGGCTGTGAGCGCAAGAAGAAAAGTTCATCAATGGAAAAGGGAGGAAAATGATAATCTAATAGATCTTAATGATGGAGTTGATGAATTTAGCTTGAACTTTGAGCCAATTTCTCCTATTTCTACACCTTTTCAAGCTACCTCACAAACAGCTACATCATCAAAAAGTTTCAAACGAAAGGCAAGTACGTTAGATGTGATGGACAAGCATATTGAAAGTGTCAATAATGGAATTAATAATGTGGCGTAGGCGATCAATGAGGGAAATGCCATTGCAGAGAAGGGAATAGCTGTTGTAGAGAGAGGTAGGCCACGTTGCTGCACTAAGGAGGAAGTATTTGCTGAATTACAAAATATTGGAGTTCCAGGATCACTTCAAGTGGATGCATTTCTATTCTTGATTAAGAGTCAGGCCAACATGAGAGCATTTTTTGTTGTCCCATCAAACCTTCGTTTGGAGCTTTTGAGCAAATTGATGACTGAATTAAACAACTCTTGAAGAACTTTGAAAGAGTGGTCTACATTGTTTTTGAGACATGATACCTACTTACTACAATATGTGCATTTTGGATGTTGTATGCTGGTAATCTAGCCTTTTTGTGTTCAAACTTGGATAAGTATGGACCTTATACTATAGGTTGGTGACTTTTGTAAAGAGAAAAAAGATTTCAAGTTGTCACCGACCAAAATATGTAAAGTGTGTATAACAAATATTATGTTTTGGGACTTTTTACTATATACTTGCATGGACAGATCAGTGGAAATACCATGTTTTGTTTCTTGGTAAGATCTTATTTTCTTGTTTTGGCTATAAAAATTTCTTGTCCATGTATCTTGGTACTTTTGAAGCTTATATACACATGTCCCACTTCAACATTTTTAAATCCATTTCATTTGAGTAATTTTAGTTCTATTTGGTTGCAGTATGGGCTATGGTTACTGTTTTGAGTTGCTTTCTTGTTTGATTATTTAATTTAAAGGCGTGGTACAAAACTATAGGTGTCAAGTATAGAGAGATGAGTTATATATGCAACTTCTAAAATGAAAATGAGCAGCGTTTTGAAGCATTTGATTTAGTTCTATTTGGTTAGAGTAAGGTTTGTGGTCACTGTTTGCTTATTCAATTAAAGCATGGGTACAAAAATTCAGGTGTCAAGTATTGGAGCCATCATCATGCATTTTTCTGTTAAAAAAATGAGCAAGCAAGTTTTGTCCTTTGTAAGAAGATTGTGGCTTAGCAATCTTTCAAGGTTTACCATGATTTGATTAATTTTGCATATGAATAGGGATTGCTAGTTGGTACTTAAAAAGAGCTTTTGATCATATTTTTTAAGCTACGTTGGTTCAACAATTGAGTGATCAAATTGTTGATATGCACACAACTTGCACAAGAAATGGTTGTATTATGTATTGGCAAACTAATGAAGGAAGGAGTGCATAGTTGTATGACCTTAATTCTAGATATTTACTAATTTTCTTATTATAAAAAAAAATAAGGTTATTGGTTAGATATCCTTTTGTAAAAAAATTCTCATCTAATATTTAAAAGAAAATTGAATTTTGACTTCTTCTTTTTGCCCCTGGCAATTCATTTCCAATAATGGATCCCCACAAACATCTCCCAATAATCTTTCGCAACATGTTAGCACAAATGAGTCATTAATTGTTCATTGCAAGAAACATTAGTTGCCCAATATATTACAAGGTTAGTAAGGGTAGAGTAGTAATTTTCTATGTACATATTTTTCCTTTCCTTTCATTTTTCATCCAATACTAAATTATAGAAAGTATATCTCTCATATTTTTCATCTTTCTTACCAAATAAAAAAGAGGAAATATGTATTTCTTTCCTTTGAGGAAGGAAAATATATTCTTCTTGTTTTTCTATTTCTTCTATTTTTCATCAATCCAATCAAACAGACCATTAGATTCAAATTTATGACGTGTGAATTTAATTCTTCGCATGTTACTGTCATTATGAATTTTTTGGGCTAATTTCAATTTACACTTTAAAACATCACTTGAATATCAATTTGTACCCTCAAAGTTTAAAAATATCAATTTATACCGTAAAAAATATAAATTTATATCAATGTGCACAATTGTAGACAAAAAATAACAATTTAACGAGTATTGTAGGCAAAAAATAGGTATTTTATAATTGTTAAAAAATATTAAATAATATTATATAAATTACCGTAAATATAAAATATACGACATAACACAATTGACTCTCCACGAAAATATTTTGTGTTAAAAATATTTTTTTATCGATTCGAACACAACACGAAAATGATACGACATGACACAAAATAACATGATACGACACAATTAAGAGGTATTCAACAAGTATTAATGGATGAAATTTTTTTTTAATCATAAATATAAAATATTTAAACTTTAAAGGTACAATTTATAATTATTCCAAATTTTTTTAACTGCAAAGTGGATGATGGTATAAAATCTCCTGTGCATATTGATACTAATTTATGTCGTTCATGGNTCAATGGAAAAGGGAGGAAAATGATAATCTAATAGATCTTAATGATGGAGTTGATGAATTTAGCTTGAACTTTGAGCCAATTTCTCCTATTTCTACACCTTTTCAAGCTACCTCACAAACAGCTACATCATCAAAAAGTTTCAAACGAAAGGCAAGTACGTTAGATGTGATGGACAAGCATATTGAAAGTGTCAATAATGGAATTAATAATGTGGCGTAGGCGATCAATGAGGGAAATGCCATTGCAGAGAAGGGAATAGCTGTTGTAGAGAGAGGTAGGCCACGTTGCTGCACTAAGGAGGAAGTATTTGCTGAATTACAAAATATTGGAGTTCCAGGATCACTTCAAGTGGATGCATTTCTATTCTTGATTAAGAGTCAGGCCAACATGAGAGCATTTTTTGTTGTCCCATCAAACCTTCGTTTGGAGCTTTTGAGCAAATTGATGACTGAATTAAACAACTCTTGAAGAACTTTGAAAGAGTGGTCTACATTGTTTTTGAGACATGATACCTACTTACTACAATATGTGCATTTTGGATGTTGTATGCTGGTAATCTAGCCTTTTTGTGTTCAAACTTGGATAAGTATGGACCTTATACTATAGGTTGGTGACTTTTGTAAAGAGAAAAAAGATTTCAAGTTGTCACCGACCAAAATATGTAAAGTGTGTATAACAAATATTATGTTTTGGGACTTTTTACTATATACTTGCATGGACAGATCAGTGGAAATACCATGTTTTGTTTCTTGGTAAGATCTTATTTTCTTGTTTTGGCTATAAAAATTTCTTGTCCATGTATCTTGGTACTTTTGAAGCTTATATACACATGTCCCACTTCAACATTTTTAAATCCATTTCATTTGAGTAATTTTAGTTCTATTTGGTTGCAGTATGGGCTATGGTTACTGTTTTGAGTTGCTTTCTTGTTTGATTATTTAATTTAAAGGCGTGGTACAAAACTATAGGTGTCAAGTATAGAAAGATGAGTTATATATGCAACTTCTAAAATGAAAATGAGCAGCGTTTTGAAGCATTTGATTTAGTTCTATTTGGTTAGAGTAAGGTTTGTGGTCACTGTTTGCTTATTCAATTAAAGCATGGGTACAAAAATTCAGGTGTCAAGTATTGGAGCCATCATCATGCATTTTTCTGTTAAAAAAATGAGCAAGCAAGTTTTGTCCTTTGTAAGAAGATTGTGGCTTAGCAATCTTTCAAGGTTTACCATGATTTGATTAATTTTGCATATGAATAGGGATTGCTAGTTGGTACTTAAAAAGAGCTTTTGATCATATTTTTTAAGCTACGTTGGTTCAACAATTGAGTGATCAAATTGTTGATATGCACACGACTTGCACAAGAAATGGTTGTATTATGTATTGGCAAACTAATGAAGGAAGGAGTGCATAGTTGTATGACCTTAATTCTAGATATTTACTAATTTTCTTATTATAAAAAAAAATAAGGTTATTGGTTAGATATCCTTTTGTAAAAAAATTCTCATCTAATATTTAAAAGAAAATTGAATTTTGACTTCTTCTTTTTGCCCCTGGCAATTCATTTCCAATAATGGATCCCCACAAACATCTCCCAATAATCTTTCGCAACATGTTAGCACAAATGAGTCATTAATTGTTCATTGCAAGAAACATTAGTTGCCCAATATATTACAAGGTTAGTAAGGGTAGAGTAGTAATTTTGTATGTACATATTTTTCCTTTCCTTTCATTTTCCATCCAATACTAAATTATAGAAAGTATATCTCTCATATTTTTCATCTTTCTTACCAAATAAAAAAGAGGAAATATGTATTTCTTTCCTTTGAGGAAGGAAAATATATTCTTCTTGTTTTTCTATTTCTTCTATTTTTCATCAATCCAATCAAACGGACCATTAGATTCAAATTTATGACGTGTGAATTTAATTCTTCGCATGTAACTGTCATTATGAATTTTTTGGGCTAATTTCAATTTACACTTTAAAACATCACTTGAATATCAATTTGTACCCTCAAAGTTTAAAAATATCAATTTATACCGTAAAAAATATAAATTTATATCAATGTGCACAATTGTAGACAAAAAATAACAGTTTAACGAGTATTGTAGGCAAAAAATAGGTATTTTATAATTGTTAAAAAATATTAAATAATATTATATAAATNCTGAAAAATGGATGAAGTCCATCGATTGTAGGAGAAATTCTTTGTGGAGACCAACAAGTGCTCTAGAAGTTAGGAAGCACGGATACTCCTCCGAAGGTCGATGTGGCGGTGTCGGACACGTGTCCGACACAAATACGCGTTGGACACGGCGGGACACGTGTCCTACACTTCCACAAGTGTCCTAAACAATAATCAAGTTGATTTTGTGGATGGATACGAGTCGGATACGGGGTGATATGGCTATAGATCTTTATTGAAACCTAATTAAAAAAAAAAGGGTAGAAGACGTTACAGACCTAAGATCAGCCACATATTTCATCTTCTTCTACTTATACGACTCGCCACAAACCTGAGATCAGACATGGGTACTTTGGGATTCATCTTCCGGATGCTTTTGGAGGCTTGATGCCATCAAATCTCTCATAGATCGAGTTGATGTGATCGGCTCTCTCTCTGTGCGATTGGTGTGATTGGCTTGCCCTAGATGCTCGCGGCATCGTTCTCTCTCTCTCTCTCTCTCTCCCCGTTATGTCACCCGAACAATTAGACTTCTTATTAGTCTAGCCCACAGCTAATAATGTTTAGCCCCCCAAATCATTGCTCATAACATTTAGTCCACTTATTAAATTTAATATTAACTCATTTGTCTAGTTATAAAATATTAATTAATTTCATAATTTTATTATTAATGTTATTATATATATAAAAAAATATTATATTATTTTAATTAGCCGTACNAGCATCGTTCTCTCTCTCTCTCTCTCTCTCTCTCTCTCCCCGTTATGTCACCCGAACAATTAGACTTCTTATTAGTCTAGCCCACAGCTAATAATGTTTAGCCCCCCAAATCATTGCTCATAACATTTAGTCCACTTATTAAATTTAATATTAACTCATTTGTCTAGTTATAAAATATTAATTAATTTCATAATTTTATTATTAATGTTATTATATATATAAAAAAATATTATATTATTTTAATTAGCCGTACCCTGTGTCCTATATTTTAAAATTTCGTCGTATCTCTGTGTTCATATCGTATCGGATACGACACCTGTGTCCGTATTCGTACTTCCTAGTCTAGAAGTTTAAGAGGGAGGGATTGGGTTGTGAGAGGTTCTTGGGTTTAATTTTTCTTCTATTTTTGTTCNCGTGTCCTATATTTTAAAATTTTGTCGTATCTCTGTGTTCATATCGTATCGGATACGACACCTGTGTCCATATTCGTACTTCCTAGTCTAGAAGTTTAAGAGGGAGGGATTGGGTTGTGAGAGGTTCTTGGGTTTAATTTTTCTTCTATTTTTGTTCTCTTCTTTTTTTTTAATTATTACTATTTTGACTTCGTTGGCACGGACAATTTTCGAATTTTCAAAGTTTCAATAGTCGCTAAGATATTCATGACAATTTTACACCTGTTTTTATCAGTGAGATAATGTCCTTTGTTAGGTCATCAATCAAAGAGCTTAGGTAGTTCAGAATTTCCCTGAGTATAGCATTACTATTTTTTGTTATTTTGTTGAGGTGATACTGGAGATAAATATGTTGTTTGATACATTGAAAACTAAGATAAGTCACATGGTGATGTACCTTCAGGGCTAGATGCCNGGTGATACTGGAGATAAATATGTTGTTGGCTGATACATTGAAAACTAAGATAAGTCACATGGTGATGTACCTTCAGGGCTAGATGCCATTGCTTAAACATTTTCTTCTTCATTGTATGTTAAGTAATTGGTAAAACATGTTGACAACTATGGACTTAGAGATTCCTTGGTGAAATTTAGAGAGATAAACATAATGGAACAGGAAATATCCATCAAAAGCTGAACTGAGTTACATCATATTGATTGCTGCTATCCCCTTTGAAGAAAAACTCCATGACCAACTCAAAAAGCGGAAGTAGATTAGAGTTCTCTCTCCAAAGAAAAATAAAAATTGAACTATTCTACACGTTCAGAAGATGTTAAAGATAGGAAAAGTGACAAAAGTCTTTTGGCATAGGTGTGGGGGATTTGTGTGGCTCCATCTATTGTGATGATGTGCAATGATAAAGTCCATAGAAATTATATCATATGCCATCAATTACGGCAGGAAGGAATTATGATATGGCTAACATTATCTGCGTTATTTTTTTGTTCATATGTGATGTTAGCCTCCTAATACCATTTCTTTAGATTGAGAAATTCTTACATATCTTACGGAGCATGGTTTTTTCTTTTTTCTTATAGCAGTTATGGTATTTACACCCCTGGACTTCTTTTACCCCTACTACTTTTCTTTTTGAAGCTTGAGTAGGTGAGAGAGATAATTCAGTAAGGAACTGAGGACCATTATAATAAGGCAAAGTTAACTGTGGTTACCATTGTGAAAGCAGTCTATTATGTATGATTGAAATATTCTCAATACTTCTATGTCTACATCTACACCTTCACATGCATACATTTAGATTGAAGTATCTGTGTGTGTAGCTTAAATAAGCAATAAAAGGTACATGTGCTTTATAGTTGTTTTTTCAAGTATGTTTAAGTCAGATTTATGTATGTGTAAGCCTTAAGGAGCCCATTATCTTTTGTTTGTTCATTTTATGATTATTGAATTTATATCTGTATTTTTCTGTGGCCAATTAATGTTTAGAGGATGTATTGTGGGTGAGGTTTGATTCTAGATTTTATGTATACTTTGTTGCCAGATTGTCTATGCACGAAGAATCATCAGCGAGACGTAAGGTTGATGACGAAGTTCATGAAGGAGCTGTTCCTGCCTACCTTCTTGATCGTGAAACAACTACTCGGGCAAAGGTATGGCTACTTAATTGATTGGATTGCTTTTGCTATTGCTCTTGTTTATGCATAGTTGTGAGTACAAATTATTGTTGACCATATACTACAACTTATTTGACTTTTTCCTTTTTTAGGTTCTTAGCAACACCATTAAGCAGAAGAGGAAGGAGAAAGCTGGCAAATGGGAGGTACCTCTACCCAAGGTATGGTTACTTAAACTTTTTCATAATATAGCTTTATGATGTTTGCTTCCTTCATTATCCTGCATGGCTTTTGTTTATTACTTAGTAATGCTTGTTGGATCCTCCATGCACGTCTAGCACTGGAAAAAGGCACAGTGTGCTATTTTTAGTGGATTTTTAGGAGTTTTTCCTTGGATAAAAGAGGAAACTGGCAGATTTAGTAAATACTGGTACAACTCAACCATGCACACAACATAGTTCAAGCAACCACGCCTGCATTTAATAATTTTACCGTGGGAAAATTTTACATTTCACCTCTCTAGTTCAGGGTCAGAGGTACGCAAGTTATTCCAATTTTCTCAGCTTGGTTCCCAGACTTGACACTAAAGCAATTGTCGCTCAATTGTTAACACCGATCAATGAAATTGTTAACAAAGTCAATGTAGCCCATTCATGGTTATCAAAATTTTGATCCGGATCGTTGGATCCTAAGCTCTACTATTTGCAAATCGACCTGAGTCTCTTGAAAATCCTTAGGACATAAAATTTAAATGGATCCTGAACCAGGTCATGTAGGATTTTAGGATCTTGACCCCAATTACGATTTTATTGATCCCAGGTGGTTGGGTTTATTTGTTAGGCGTATTCACCGACACCTCCTCGGACTATGTCCGACAAGCCAACAAGCCGGTCTATATCCCAAGAGTCTTCGATCCTTAGCTTCTCGGGACGAATGGCTTTGGTTTCGCTTGATTCAAACCATCTATATCGAGCCACAGCTTATGACGAAGATTCAGGCAAAACCGAGTTTGGATGGAACTAAACAAGATTTGGCGAACGGATACAAAGGTCGAAGGCTTTATTATTTAGAAAATCAAAGGAGGTTATTCATTCTGTCCTCTCAAAGCTATAGTTTCCCTTTGTTAGAAAAAGCTTCTTCATTCTTTTGTCTCTCATTGAAGGGTAGAAAATAATAGTTGGTTTTGTTTTCTTCATTCCATTTTTATTGTCCATTTTTTTTTTGTGGGATATCAAATAGTCAAATTGTTTACTACACAGTCTCTCGAGTTTTNTCTTCATTCTTTTGTCTCTCATTGAAGGGTAGAAAATAATAGTTGGTTTTGTTTTCTTCATTCCATTTTTATTGTCCATTGTTTTTTTTGTGGGATATCAAATAGTCAAATTGTTTACTACACAGTCTCTCGAGTTTTCCAGTCTCCCCTTTGTCTTCACCTTTCTTAAAGTTAATATCAAAATCCAATTCTTCTACCTCTCTTCACAAAATCCGACTAGATGAACAACTCACTTTTGATTTTCTGTGCCCTTCAATATTGAGACTGTAATTTTACAAGTTTTAATAATATTTTTTGCATTCTATATGTTTGTCATGACATTATACATTTCACACATATATCTAAGTTTTTTAATTTCTGTTTTAAGAGTTCTATGTTGTTACATATATTTTTAGTCCCATTTCTTCGGTTTGTACGATTTTATGATTCTAGGTCCAATCCTAATATCCCGATCATTTATCGATCAGATATAGGATCTCAATTTTAAAAAGCTTGGGCCCAATTGATAACACATGGTCAACTTTTTGCTACTTGACGATTATAAAACTTGGTAAATGAGAGCTGTTTCAACTTTTCAGGTCAGGCCTGTGGCCGAAGATGAAATGTTTAGAGTAATCAGATCTGGTAAACGGAAAAGTAAGTATTCTGCACACTGTCTTCTTTTGCAAGTTTTGTTACCTATTTCAGCACGAATGATGTGGTAGTTGTTTACTCATTTATGCCCCATTCCCCTTTACAGCGAAGCAGTGGAAGAGGATGGTCACCAAAGTCACATTTGTTGGACCAAGCTTCACAAGAAAACCTCCTAAGTATGAGCGTTTCATCCGTCCCACAGGGTTGCGCTTCACCAAAGCTCATGTAACGCACCCTGAACTCAAATGCACTTTTAATCTTGAGATCATAGGCGTAAAGAAAAATCCAAATGGTCAAATGTATACCTCTCTTGGTGTTGTGACCCAAGGAACTATTATCGAGGTAAATGCTGCTTATTTTGGTTATGTTTTTGGCTTGAATTCAACCTAGTTGTTGTCTTAATTCATTCAGATTTCTGTCCTTGATATCAGGTGAATGTCAGTGAACTTGGTCTGGTCACACCTGCTGGAAAAGTTGTATGGGGTACGATTTTCCTTTTCTGTTTCCTCTTAAATAAATGTTATTCTTTCTCCTTCCATCATATATTTTAAATTTTATTTGCTTATACGTGGTGGATGCAGGAAAGTATGCTCAGGTGACAAATAATCCTGAGAATGATGGTTGTATTAATGCTGTTCTACTTGTCTAGAAGTATTAGGCAGCAGCCTGCAGAAAAGGGTCACTATTGGTCGGCAATAGTGAAGACATAAATTACTGTCTGTCCAAGTTTTCTCTAGAGACAATTTTCTCCTCTGCATGTAGGTACCAGTTTTCTTGTATCCTTAAATCAAGTTAAAATATCGACTGTAGTGTAAGAAAATTGTGGGCGTTTTTATTTTGTATGGAGAAGCAATTTGGTACATGGTCTTTTATATCGTCGGGGTTGTGCACCAGGTTGATATATGGTTGCTATTGCTAAGTTTACCCTCGATATATAATGCTGTAATGATTGTAGAATCTACTAGAGTTTTTAGATAATGTTGGTTCAGATGTCGACGTTGGAGTTTTGTAACAATTTTGACATGTTGCAGTGGTAGTGGTAGCGAGCACAAGGGAGGTTGTCTTCGCCAATGGGTGTCGTCCTTAGTTGCTTGGAGACAATGTCAACTTTGTTTGCTGTACTTTTGCTTCTTAAAACCGTGGACTGAAATCTTTCCAACGCCTCTTGATATTCTCTGCTGATTTCGTTAAATTCAAGGCTAGGCTACTACTGTGCATAAAAGACAGATCAATACCCATCTTCGAGAGAAAAAAAAAATATAGGACAAGGGTTTTTTTTGACTTTCCTCCTCCCCTTTTTTCCCCTTCATACTTGTCAATTGTAGATTTTCCAAGAATTCATCACCTCATTTTACCAAATTCGTTAATTGAAGTTTACTAATTCACGAATTCAAGTTTAATTTTGTTGTCTATATTTGTTTTGGAGTTTTAATCAAACATACTTAACACCAATCTTTTACTTTTTGGAGATGGATATGTATCAAACTTGAATAATACTTAATTTATGATTGTTATTTTGAGATCTTAAAAATTGACGTGTTCTCGTTCTCCTCGACGTCGATGAGGAAATAGCGGGCGCACCCATGAAGATATCTGCATTAAAAGGAAGACAATTCAACNTATCAAACTTGAATAATACTTAATTTATGATTGTTATTTTGAAATCTTAAAAATTGACGTGTTCGTTCTCCTCGACGTCGACGAGGAAATAGCGGGCGCACCCATGAAGATATCTGCATTAAAAGGAAGACAATTCAACAATTAATATATATGAAAACTAATATAGACGATCAACATGTGCTTGGTGACCATCATTTAAAACCCATAAATTGTGGCCTAAGCATCAAGTTTCTGGACTCTTCGTTAGACCTTCCAAACTTGGCCACTGACTACAAGTAAACCAGCAAAAGCCCCATCTGGCAATCCATTCTACATACAGCCCATAGACAAAATGGCTAAAATCGTCCCTAAATTAAATATCATCAGCTGCAGCCTTGAATTACCCAATTCTCATTTTGTCCTTTCTCTAGAATTTTTCTTTCTTGGGCCTATTTCAGCCCGCATCGCATCAATTTATAAAGCTTCCTAATGTTACCTGCAATGAAACATATATGTCATAATATTTTCCTCCTCACAAACAAATGAGTTGAGAATGGTAAGAAGTCTATAAATTGCCTTATTGGAAAAAGATTTAGGGTCAGAGGTGGATGGATGTATTATGATGCCAGCAGGTAGTCTACAAGCAACCTCTTGGGCTACTACCCTTTTCAGTTTTGGGGGTTATGGAAGGCAGGGGTGGGTGGTCCGGCATCCCTTTAGTAGCCAGTGCTGCCTTCACCCAAAGAGGGAAAAACAAAGTTCCTCGTCGATAATCTATGATGCTATATCCAACGTTGAAAGGAATTCATACTATATATGAAGATAAATACAGAAATACCACTAATGAAGCGAAATTAATTGAGCCCAGGATTATGCTGGTGCATGTGAAGAAAGATATAAACATATTACTAGTCAAGTGAAATCAACCAAACCCAGTTTTTAAAGTCCAAGCTAGAAAGAGAGATTGATTCGTACAGATGTATATATTGATTGCTTTTGACATATCTGTGATTAGATGATTATACATAAGAACTTGGGAAAACTTTTACATGTCAAACTACACCAAATGAGAACCGCCAGCGAAGTCCAATATCTAAACCATGGCACCAAGGGGGAGACAAAAAATTATATTTTGCAAGAAACAAAAAGAGAAAACAGCAGACTCAAAAGATGATGTCCACGTGNAGCACCAAGGGGGAGAAAAAAATGATATTTTGCAAGAAACAAAAAGAGAAAACAGCAGACTCAAAAGATGATGTCCACGTGATATCGTGATGTGGAACTAACAAAAGGGTATGTAAATAGAGAAGCAGACAAACCTGCACAGGNTGATATCGTGATGTGGAACCAACAAAAGGGTATGTAAATAGAGAAGCAGACAAACCTGCACAGGTGTTGCTGCAATTAATGGACCAATCAGAGGACCACCAAAAACATTGAAATCTGAATCAGCAAAAGTAACTAGCAAATTGCAACTTTCCTGCACTTGGCCGTCCTCTTTCCAAGAGTAGCGGCCAGAGATTTTAACCATATCAAATGCTCCCTGCAAGAGTAGCACATGTAAAGAGCTCGAGACAGGTCATAATAGAGAAACATGCAGGTTGGTGGTTGTTTGTGATTCTTTTTTTTTTTTTTGGGGGGGGGGNCCCCAACTATGGTGATAAGCAACTATGATGGTCATTATGCATAGCAGCAATACTTATAACGCCATCGGCTACTCAAATGAAGCTTGACTAAAAAGCATTATTACCTAGTTTAGTCCTTGTTAGCCAAGGGCGTTGGTGTCAACACTGATTGTCTTTCCTTTCATGTTACCAGTAATAAGCCACACACATAAATAATTTTTTAGACAAAAATTAATAAATCAATATTTGATATATGTATACCTAAATTAAATATCATCTCAAATTTATCAAACTTATTTTTGTATCACTCATATTCTATTATAGAATTTTTGAAAACTTTGTATGTTCCAAAGATTTATTGTTCTAACTTCAACAAAAAGGATAAAAAATAAATAAATAATTAAAGTTCTAATTTTGTTTCTATAATTTTGTATTTGAAAGTGATATTTTAGTGATGTTTGAAAATTAAAATTTTTAAAATTAATGTGATTAAGATTATATTTATATAACATTGAATAAAATACAAATAATTGTCAATATACAAATCATATTAGAACCTTACTGTATTTAGAATTAGTTAGGTCAATTGAGATAATATTTAATATATTACGCTATAATATATTTAAATTTTAAAAAATTTCAAGTTTTCCTTAAAAATATACTTCAATCTATTTTCACATAAAATCTTAACACAATTCGAAAAAATATGTAAAACTATATATACATTATTTTTTATCTTAAAAATTAAAAGGTTAAACATTTTGATGAAAAAAAAAATATACATATGTAGTCATAATGTCATCTTTATTAATGAGATAAGTAATGTTAGATTGTTGGAGTTTTTAAAAGTTTTTTTTGAATATTTTATTAAAACTTATTATAATGCATATATTTTTTAATAGTAATATAGTCAAGCAAAAAGTTTTATAAAAATTTATATTTAAAAATAAAAAATTGATAATTAAAAGTGACCATATATGTAATTTGGAGATTGAAATGCATAAGGATACGATGATAATTTAGATATTATGTGTGAAAGGATAAAGTGGTCTTTTTAATTCTTTATGAGGGTAAAATTGAATCAAAAGTTTTTGATGTTAAGGTACTTTTATTAATAGTATACTATAGAGTATAGATAGATATGTTTGATTATATAAATTCTCAGTCAAAGGGGGATTTCTTANAGTTTTTTTTGAATATTTTATTAAAACTTATTATAATGCATATATTTTTTAATAGCAATATAGTCAAGCAAAAAGTTTTATAAAAATTTATATTTAAAAATAAAAAATTGATAATTAAAAGTGACCATTTATGTAATTTGGAGATTGAAATGCATAAGGATACGATGATAATTTAGATATTATGTGTGAAAGGATAAAGTGGTCTTTTTAATTCTTTATGAGGGTAAAATTGAATCAAAAGTTTTTGATGTTAAGGTACTTTTATTAATAGTATACTATAGAGTATAGATAGATATGTTTGATTATATAAATTCTCAGTCAAAGGGGGATTTCTTAATACCTTGCAAGTTGATTTCTTAATCAAAGGGAATCAATATATCTCCTTTTATGTAGATGCTAGCTATGTATTTCCCCAATCAAAGGGAACCATTGATTGTAAAGATAACAAACATAGAATACATATTCTATATATTGAAGAGGCCTACAAGGGTATGGCAATCAATCACTCAGAATTCATTGTTTCTTAGTCTTATTCTTCAAAGTTGTGTCATTTTGTCATGGTATCAAAGGCATTCTAGAGTTTTCTTTTTGGAGAAAAAAAAGGGGTTATCTTACTGGGTTTTCTTGTTACTTCTGTGCACAATGTCTGCCCTGTAGTCTCTCTCTTTTGATTCTGGTTTCGTAATTGATACTCTACGAATCAATCATGATTGAGAGGGTTGTTAAATTCAATGGGAAGAATTACTTCTCGTGGGAGATCCAGCTTTGGCTCTTTGTGAGAGGTAAAAATCTTTGGGGACACAGATGAGTCAGTTGGTAAAAACCCACTAACTCTACCAAAAAGAGTCAGTGGGAGAGCAATGACGTAAGGATTATGAGTTGGATATTAATTAAGCGCTGTAGTGTTGATCAACATATTGTTGTCAATCTACGGCCTTATAAAACTTCAAAGGAAATGTGGGATTTTTTCTATACAACTATTATTCTGGTCTCATGATTTTGTGGACTGAATATAGCCAATTGATATATTCCACAATTGCCCCAACTTCTCTTCCAGATTTTCAAAAGGCTAATAAGGACACCTAACCCGATCAATTCTTGATGAAATTGCAAAGTGAATATGAGATAGTTCGATCAAGCCTTTTGACGTGTGTGTGTGCTGTGCCTACACCTTCCAAGGAAGTCTGCCTTGTGGAACTTCTTCGAGAAGAACAACACCACATCACTCAAACGACAATTGAACAAAAAGGGGGATCCACTTTGGATGTTGCTTATGCTGGCTAAATTACGAATCGTGACCTGAGTAAAATTCAATGTTATAGTTGCAAAGAATACGGTCACTTAGCACATCAGTGCCAAAGAAATTTCTATAACTACTGCAAAAAAACTCGTCATATCATTACTGATTGCCCACGAAGGCCACAAAACAAAGGCAATTGAGCTCTTCATACAGTCCATCAAGATGCAATTTCTGCCACAACCTTCCCAGCATCAATTTCAGATTTCTCAGCAGGAAATTCATCCCTCTCAACAAAAAATACGGGTTTTCCCTTCCCAACATTCAGCTCTTACTCTTGAGGTAGTGCAACAAATAATCTTATCATCTTTTTCTGCACTTGGACTCACAAGTAAACCAACCAAAGCCCAAACCTAGTAGGTTGATTCGGGAGCATCCAACCATATGACATTTTCTTTGGACCATTTTACTCATATTCAATCCTATCAAGGGAATAAGCAAATTCTTACTGCCAATGGACATTGTCTACCCATTCAAGCTATTGGGACTATTCCACACTCATTGCCCTAGCAACAAGTGTTTTACTCACCTCATTTGTCTTCAAATTTGCTTTCGGTCGGACAACTTGTTGATAATTGATAGTGTGTACGCACAATTGAACATAGTTATAATTAATTGGGAACTAGTGGATGACTCAGACGGAGCTCCTAGACTCTTCAGAATTGAACAAGTGCGATGGGGATTGCAAACAGAGAGTTTATAGTGGTTCACCANCTTTGGGAACTAGTCGATGACTCAGACGGAGCTCCTAGACTCTTCAGAATTGAACAAGTGCGATGGGGATTGNAATTGGGAACTAGTGGATGACTCAGACGGAGCTCCTAGACTCTTCAGAATTGAACAAGTGCGATGGGGATTGCAAACAGAGAGTTTATAGTGGTTCACCAGCTCGGGAGCTCGACTAATCCACTCTCAACAGAGTCTCTTACTCTTGAGGAGGAAGATTTTATTGATAAAGGGGAGATTACATAGAGTATTTGCTTAGGCTAGTTGCTTGCATTTTATTGTGAGAGATATACCTCTTATTTATAGTCTTGTCAAGGCCTTGTCTAATTACCTAGCGTGATCATTGTTTTTTTTTTTTTTTGTAACGGTTGCGCCTATTATGTGATTACCGTGGATAGCGCTGAGGCGATTACGGCTTTCTTGCCTAGGCATAAGACCGCAACGATTTACGCATGGCGTTTCAATGGAAGCTAACTATCATCTTTTGAGGGCCTTGCNCGCTGAGGCGATTACGGCTTTCTTGCCTAGGCATAAGACCGTAACGATTTACGCATGGCGTTTCAATGGAAGCTAACTATCATCTTTTGAGGGCCTTGCTTTTGGGGAGGAGGTGCTGACCTGAACACATCTGCTCGTCCGTGATGAGCTACATGATTTGAACTCAAAGGGGCCGAGCTCAACAATCGAGCTCACCCTTAACCATATTTTGAATATCATCAATAATAATTGCAGTATCTCATTCTTTTCATCTAGTTGTGTTGTATATGATCAGGTCTCGGGCAAAGTNAGACCTGAACACATCTGGTCGTCCGTGATGAGCTACACGATTTGAACTCAAAGGGGCCGAGCTCAACAATCGAGCTCACCCTTAACCATATTTTGAATATCATCAATAATAATTGCAGTATCTCATTCTTTTCATCTAGTTGTGTTGTATATGATCAGGTCTCGGGCAAAGTGATCGTGAAAAGGCCTAAATGTGGACGATTGTTCCCTCTTAGCTCATCAATGCCTCAGCTTTATAAATCATTGTTTTATGATGTTTCGTATTCTAGTTACTACTTCCCGTTTATGGCATAGGTGTCTTAGACTTCCAAATACGAATAAGTTGTTGTTCATGTTGAACCCTGGGCTAATGTTGAATAATCAACAAATTTCTTCACGTGATGTTTCCACTGTCAATAGTTGTACATTGGTGAAAAGTAAAATTTTACCTTTTACCACACACGAAAGCTTTGCAACAAAGTGTTTCGATTTAATTCGTAGTGATAATATTGTACATTATANATCCAAATACGAATAAGTTGTTGTTCATGTTGAACCCTGGGCTAATGTTGAATAATCAACAAATTTCTTCATGTGATGTTTCCACTGTCAATAGTTGTAAATTGGTGAAAAGTAAAATTTTACCTTTTACCACACACGAAAGCTTTGCAACAAAGTGTTTCGATTTAATTCGTAGTGATAATATTGTACATTATATTATGCCTATTTTAAAAATAAAAATGATATTAACAAGTTATTGAAGTAGAAGAAAAATACGATATGTGGGTGGAAACAACTGACATTGAAGAAAAAGTACACATCCTGTCAGTGAAAACCACAAACGTTGAAGTAAAAGACGAACACCAGACGTTGAAGTAGAAGAAGATGATATACTTTTAAAATTCAAAAAATAAAGATTTTCTAAAATAGAAAACCATTGATTTAATAGAATAAATCCGATGGAAAAAGAAACTGTCAAACTAAACAATTCATTAATTATGGAAAATGGTATTTCAATAAAGGATAAATTTAAAAAACTATCATTGTGTATTTAGACACAATACATTTTCAACTAATATTACTTTTCTACAATATATTTTGAGCAAGGTATTTTTCACAATTAAGTAGTTTATGTGGTACCTATCCCTAATTTTTCATATGTTTGATTACAAAAATCCTCAGCCAAAGGGGGATTTCTAATTTCCTTTTAGGTTGATTCCTTAATCAAAGGGAATCATAAATATTTCCTTGTATGTAGATGCTAGTTGTTTAATTCGCCAATCAAAAGGAAGCTGTATATTTTCCCAATCAAAGGGAATCATTGATTGTAAAGATACCAAACATAGAATACAGATTCTATACATTGAGAAGGCCTGCAAGGGTAAGACTTTCAGTCAGAATTCATTGTTTCTCAGTCTTATTCTTCCAAGTTCTGTCATTTTGTCAGTTGGGAGAGGTGGATAGATACATACTCTTTGAACTGGACTAGTTACAGAACTTTATTTGATATTATTTGTACAAAACGATTTCCCTCATATTCAATTCCACAACCCGTTAGCCAGACAGGCAGACAATTAATACCACTGGACTAGGCAATGATCCATTCTATTGATACTTGACTGATAAAAAAATTTGAGTGTGAGCTCCTGTAACCAAGTGTCAGAAAATATGCCTTTCTAATAANAGCCAGACAGGCAGACAATTAATACCACTGGACTAGGCAATGATCCATTCTATTGATACTTGACTGATATAAAAATTTGAGTGTGAGCTCCTGTAACCAAGTGTCAGAAAATATGCCTTTCTAATAANGGTCGCTACAATGACAATACAAACCATTTGCCTAAAATTGAGGAGTAAATACTAAGGCTGGAATTGAGACTTCACAGATTTCGGAAATAAAATTCTCTGATCTTGACAAATAAAGACAATTTCNAACCTAAATGATTTCCATTAGGTTCTGCTACTTTTTTTTTTTATTAATTAGTTCTCTTTTTTCCCTTGAAACTACAGAGCAGACCATGACTATTAGGATTCCTCACCTTCTTTGAGTTCTTTCTATTAACGACAACAACTTTTGTGCTGAACTAGTAAATGATCCATTCTATTGATACTTGACTGAGAAAAAATTAAGAGTGAGCTCCTGTAACCAAGTGTTAGAAAATATGCCTTTCTATTAACGACAACAACTTTTGTGCACACATCCTTGATAAATTACTAAAGGAAATTCACTGTATCCAGACACATTCTTGTACCCAATACTTCTACTAGTTAGTGTTGTAATGATTCTTGATGCTCCTACTGGCTAGAGTCATAATGGTACCTTATAGTTCTATTAGGCTTGTGTCACAATGATACTTTTCATCTTATACTGGACCATGGCCATTGTTCGTCTAAAATTAGGATGGGTAAACAGTAATTAGTGGGTGGATTTTGCTAATCTGCAGAACTACAGGAAATGTTGTTATACATTATATTAGAGTTTTGTAAAATCACAAGATGTGAGCATAACTTCTGCACAGATCCATAAAACCACAAGGCAAGAGAATGCTAAATAAAAAGGAAAAAAGGTCACCAACCTGATATGAGATCACTGATCCATTTTGATCAAGTGTTGGGCTAGATATGGAACCCGTCGCCGAAAAAATCATACCCGTGTGTGCACAGCCTCGAAAATATGCTGGAAGGTTTTCTTGGCCTTGAAAATATGACCGAATTTTTTCTCTGACATCCTATTAAGTCGGAAAGAATAAATGACTTATTCGTCAGATTACTTATATACATTGATTGTCAGCAATTTATACAGTAGCAAACAAATCATCGTGCCACAAGAAAACAATATTGGAGTGAAGAATATGAATGTCAGGAAGAGTATCGATGTACATTATTCTAACATAATATAACCTCAAAATTGGGATAGGATCCACTAGGTGTACTACATGTATCACTAGGAATGTCTATGAGACCAAGGCAAACAGGTGACTTGTGGATAGGAGTTATTGCCTTGTGTAGTTTTATTCTTCTAAAAAGAATAATGGAGTACATCAAACACATATTTACAGACAAATGAAGAAAAGCATTAAACTTAAAGTACATCATTCCAGTATGACCCAGAAGGAAAACTCGGTGGATTCTCCTCACTTCATCTGAAAGCACTTTTGAGAAAACATGAGGGGGAAGACAAGAAGTGGACTATGTGGTCTCATGAGTGATTGTACAATTGAATAAAAATAACATCAAACGATATTTTCTCTACAGGCAGATTGAGCTCCAGAAGGCACTGCTAAAATACTGACAATAAGAATCCATCATAAAATCAAGGGGTGGTGAGACTCAATTAGGCCCAAGATCCTCCCTTGTCTTCCCACTTTCTTACTTTTACACTCCAGAAAATATGCATAACATCTGCAGAGGGATTCCCCGCCACTGAGAACTGGCCAAGGGAGTACTGTGTACATATCATCTAGCATAGTACAATCACCACAGCTCAACATCCGCTTTTATCTATGATTAATATCCTATACAACTTCAAATGGACAGCTCCTTTCTTTCCAAAAACACCTAAAGAGAGGGGGCCATCTTCCATATTGTCCACTTGCTCCACCAACACGTGACCAATTGATTAATACTGGTCTGTCACCTACTCAAGAGTAGATATTGGCAGCCTCTAACACTCTAGTAACCCCCCCCCTCCCCCCCCCAAAAAAAAAAAGAAAGTGGTACACCTTCCTCCAATTAGGCGGCTCTAGTTGGGAGGTTGATGATATCTCTCTAACAATTTCTCCTGCCAAGCCTATAATTTCGTCGATTCGTTTAGTCAGAATGCCTGAGTTAAAGGCATACCCTTATCTTTTCATTTACTGTTTCAAACAGTTCCGTCATGATAAGAACCGAACTCTCTTATTACTCACCTAACATTTTGAACAACATGGTTTGGTAAGAGCCGAGCTCTTCCATTGCTTGTCGAACACCTTGATTAGTTCAGCTAGGGCTATTGATTGATGTCTTTCTCACGTGTCTTGTCTTGTCATCTTCATGTGAGCTCATTTAATGTTATAACACGTGTAATAAAGGGAGTCATCCCCTTCAATACATATGAAGGTAACAATGGCGAAATAAGAATGTGGCTTTATCAAGACATAATTTTTTTAGGAAAAGTTATAAGATATAATTGGTATGATGCAAGTTGCTGACTTTATCAAGACAATTTGTATGATTCAAGTTAGTACTAGTGGTTTAGAAAATAATTATTGAGAGGAAACAAGTGGTGACGACACATCAAATGAGAATAGCGGCTTTATCAGGATATATTTGCATAATCTTAGTTGTCGACCATATTTTTGGAAGGATTTGACTTTGGTATCGACGGAGTTACGTAGCAAAGNCTGCAAGGGATTTCATTTGGATGGGTAATAATCTAAGGAAGAGGAAGACTTTAGTCAACTAATGATGTATGTGCAAACACAATGAAGATAGCATTAATAATCTTTAATATTGTGGAGAGGCTAGAGAGCTTTGGAACCATCTTTGTTCTATTTTCTGGATCCTTTGGTCAATGCCCCATTTTGTCAAAGCATTCAAAATGAATTTTGTGCACCATGGGGAAAAAAAAAAGACAAGAAAAAGGGCTTATACGGTCTAAAAATATCTGTTGTTAAGATGAAAAGCTGCTGCTGCTGCTTTTTTTTGGTTGTAGATATTCCTCTATTTTTGGTGTTAATCGGATAATTGTTGTTAAACAAGCACCTTCCCTTCTGAAAAGAGCTGAAGTAGCCATGTTTGCAGCGCTTATGCCTGCAACGGAAAGAGCATTTGTGTATCCGACATCTCATTCGGAGTGGGGATCATTCCTTTAGTTCAATGTAGGCTATCTTTCTAAAGAGTGGTTTTGATACCCTCTCGTCACTCCCTTGCTTGACAGTGAGGGAATCCTAAGTACGCAATTTCACCACAAGTGTACTTAAATTGTGCCCTCTTTGGCAGCATCTAGTAATTTATTTATGAGTGAAAAAGATATTGAAAACAAGGAATCTAACAGCATACAACTAAGTGTATCCAACATAAGTTCATTTAATTGACTATGGCTATCTGATATTTGTATTATGTTTCCTTTTACATAGAAGAAAANTAAATCTAACAGCATACAACTAAGTGTATCCAACATAAGTTCATTAATTGACTATGGCTATCTGATATTTGTATTATGTTTCCTTTTACATAGAAGAAAACTTATAAAAGAAAAACATACACTGAATTTCAAAATATTTTTTGGATTGCTAAAATTTAGAGTTTTGAAGCAATAGTGTACCATCTGTTGAGTTGTGAGTTGTTCCAGTATCAACATTTTTCTGCATCTGGGAGTACGCTTAAAAAAGAAAGTACATTCAGCCTCTAATAGGTCCACATGTTACTTACTGAAGGAAAAGTTCTGAAAATGATCAGGATAAAGCCAAGCTAAGTTATACCAAACATGCCCCGACTTATGAATACGAAATTAGGCTTCAAATAACTTACTTCAGAGGTCATGCTAGCTTAAGTCATCTAAATAGCAGGAGCTTTATGAGGATGAGACGAGGCTAAACCAAAGCCCTAATACTAGTTGCGAAAGTGACACCACGATCGAATGATATGGTATTTACTAACTCGGTCTACAAATCATCCCCCAATCTAATGCCTTGATTCATCCCTGGACTTTATTTGAATATTGGCATTTCTCGCAGATAACATTAGGTTTTGCCAACGGATTACAATATTTCATGAATCAAACAAAATTTTTTGTGATGGAAATTTATATAAACTCCAAAATTTTCTGTTTCACTCCCCAAACCTATAAAAATAAAATAAAAAATAAAAAGCTTACTTCCAATTATTTGATTGTTTTAGAAGATTTTTGTTTCACCATTCTACTATATCAAGGGCTATCTCTTTATGTCTCATGTTTCATCCTGCATTTTGTTTGTTTCTTGAGTGTATTGAGATGAGTATATTCATATCGGATCTTGCACTCAACTAGAATCTATTTATGGTTTAGGACCTTTAGGTATTTTAGGATTTTATTTGCAGGAAATAATAATTTTTAGAAGTTTCTAAACTCTGCGGTGCTATCTTGATAATAATTTTGGGAATTTAAGAATTCTTTCCTTGGGCTGCAATCTAGCAGATTTGTAGCTTAGGAACTTTTGATATTTATATATTTAGAGTTTTATAGATGTCGTATTATTGAGTGGACAAAGTTTTATACGGCTGAGGTGTGTCATTGGAGTTTTACAGCATCTAGAAACATGGCTCCATGATGCAATATGGAACTAGACAAACGGATTTATTTTTCAGGTTAGGGCCGAGAATTGTGCCACCCAACTAGATTGAGTATGATTTCCAACTAAGCCCTGTGGAGTGTGGTACTTTTCTACAGTTCTACTCTTTCTCCCCAATTTGTTGTTTACATATCAAAATCTGCAACAGAAGCCTTAAAACCATTGTTTCAAATCATAACTGCAACCTACCTTGTTTTGATCCTTTGACCCACCACCAAGACACCAAAGTTGTCCCGTGTCATTTAAGCAACGATGTCCAATCAAATTGATTGTGGTAGCCTATATATTTTTCTAGGCTTGAAACCCATCTAACCCCCCTACCCCCCCCCCCCCCCCCCCCAAAAAAAAAAAAAAAAACCCCCATGGCATGCCCTAGAAGACTTACTGGAAATTGCTTCTGTTCCAAATGGAAGAACAAGAATACAGTGGAACATCAAACAAGCATGATAGGTAAGTATGCCCGACATGTCTTCCTTTAACACCCTATAGACATGAAGCAAAAATAGTAAAAGACTTCATAAACTTAAGTAGCATTTTTAAATTTTGTATAAAATTATATTATGGAACTACATTTGTTCAAGCAAAAAAGCTAATATAATGAACAATTAACTGTTCACATATGAAATGAAAAGGATGCAAGAAAGACAAAATTGAACACCTCCCCAGCATCTATCACANCATTTGTTCAAGCAAAAAAGCTAATATAATGAACAATTAACTGTTCACATATGAAATGAAAAGGATGCAAGAAAGACAAAATTGAACACCTCCCCAGCATCTATCACAATTATATCTGCAAGACAGCCTTCCCTCTTCAATGCTGCAAGCAAATTTCTGAATTAGAAACATGTACAGAAATCAATGCAAGGACAAAATAAGTTCATTTTACATGTCCTCAGTTGTCTTCACAAATTAACATCATATAATCAAATGAAATTTCNAATCAATGCAAGGACAAAATAAGTTCATTTTACATGTCCTCAGTTGTCTTCACAACTTAACATCATATAATCAAATGAAATTTCCATCATCAAAAATGAAGCTTTCATGCTGCGCCCCCAGCATAATGTAACATATAGCAGCGAGTTTCCAAAGAATTTCCTTAACTGTCATTAATAATTGATAGATAGGATACATAAGCATATTGTCTGAATCAACAATAAGCATCCGTGGGTCAAATTCAACAGGTTAGAGGTCGTTCTGTAACACATTGATACTCAACCAAACCAGACTAAGCACAGATTATACATTCTGACATAAAGTTCAATAATCTATCAATTTCAGTTAATCGCAGACTCTCGAATACAATCTTTGATAGACATGTCAAAACTATTAAAAAACATAGAATCCAAAACTGCAAAAAAAAAAAACAGAAAATTCCTAATGAGAGGCGAAATAATAATCAGTCCTCATAACTTGTTGAAAGCACCAAATAATCAATGCCAATAGGATGGAAGAAAAAATTAAGTACCACCTCCCACTGGAGTCCTTCTTTTAGCAGCTGGAACAGAACGATCAGATGAACGAGGAGCCTCTAAAGCAAGTACGAATGTGGGTTGCATGTTTGCTTCCATTTGAGATAGTCGGAGGAAGGCGGGGAGAGAGAGTGAGAGAGAGAGGAGACCTACTATTATTTGATGCCAAAAATGCAAATGGTAATAAATGAGTTCTTCATTTAGATTTAATACCAAAAATGCAAATGGTAATTACAAATTTCTTGATTTCTTAATATGCAAACATAAAGACATTGCAAACTCTAGAATTAGCCCACCAGCTGTTTGTGTAGAGGCATCCTCTTATGTCACACTTTTGGCTTGATACTAGGATTTAATCATTCAAACACCGCATATAATGTAGAACTTTGTTTTCAATAAAAACTAAGATTTCCTTTCATATGGTTTCCATGACTCTCATATTAGAATGTATTCTGCAAGTGCAAGATGCTATTGACATGATTTATCAATGTCATGTATTGGATTCATCGTAATGAAGCATAACGTTCTGTTATCCGTGAGCCTCTATTTGGTGTTGGGGGAATAAGAGGCCATACTAATTAGTCCAACTCAGACTAGTTTACAACCGGAGATAGAGCTTAATAATGACGTGCTGAACTGTTTCACACTTACTACACCAGACGAACTAATGGTAGAGATTACTGTAACCCAAGAACTAATTATTAATTATTACAAAACAACAAGAAACTTATAATGAGAGATAATTAATGCAAATAGGCCATATTAATAAGTCCAACTCAGACTAGTTATTTCTGTCTTTAGTTAGCTTAGAAGACTAACCTGGAATTCTCCACCATCGGATGAAAACTGAGGCTCATTTGCTTCGTCCTGGAATTGACAAACCGATTATTAATAATTACACCTCTCCTAATTTAACACCATTTCTTCGGTCACAATTGTAAAAGGTGAAGGAATTCAATTTTTACCATAGAAAAGAATTCGAAAACTATGCCCAACACTAGTGGTTTCCAAAGAAATAGCTAATTCGGGATTAAAGAGATTTTAAAATGTAAACTTCATCAAACAACGCGGGACAAAGCTTTTCAGCCACAATCAAAATTCTATATGATAAAAATACAAAGAGAGGCTGAAAATTCACAAAATACAGCAACATACTCTCTAACCTTGAACCGGAATTGCCCACGTCTATCTCCGTTATGAACTCAGATGTCTGTACATGAACTATTAGACTTGCAAGCCGAGTTTGGTTTTGATGTCGGCAATGGAAACGTGTTGAAATGTTACGATTTTACATCAATTAAAAATAATATTAGATGTATTTATATAAATTCTTTGATACCCTTTTGTAACCCCCGATTTTCAGGACAAGTTCTAGCTGTGAGTTGATATCAAATCTCTCTCCTCTGCTCTGCTCCCCCATTTTTCCCGGCGACCCCTCCTCTCCTCTGCGACAGCCGAATCCAAAAGCTGGGGTTTTATTTGGTTAGCGAGGGGCCATAGCAATTGACTAATATACCCTCTGTTTTTGTGCATATGAGGATAGAGGGAAGCTCAAAAATTTTATTTGGTCAGGGTATTCGCGTCAAGAAAACATAATGAGCTTTTTTTTTTTTTTTTTGGAACCATCACCGTAAGAAAATTGTCCAACCCAATGGGCTGAATCCACTTCCTTATCAGGCTCGTCGTTTGGGAATTACTTCACCGTGGAGCCGATCTAGGAGTGAGATTTTCGGTTATATTTTGGAGAAGGTGATTAAAAGGCTCCAAGGTTGGAAGGGCTGCTGCTTGTCTCAAGCTGGAAAAGAGGTATTAATTAAATCTGTTATTTCTAATTACGTCATGTCTATGGTAATTTTTCCTAACTCTTTCTGTGAAAAACTAAATAGATATGTGAGACAGTTTTGGTGTAAGAATAATGAAATGAGTAATGGCATATGCTGGAAGAAATGGAATCAGATGACTAAGTCCAAGGCTGGGGTGGTATGGGCTTCAAGGATTTCAAAATTTTGAACCAAGCCCTGTTGGCCAAACAAGGTTGGAGATTAATTTCTCATTCGAACTCGTTTTGGGCAAAATTTACCAAGGTCATCTACTTCTCTAATGATGATTTTATGCATGTTAGACGTGGACGTAGGCCTTCCTGTGGCTAGAGCAGCCTTCTTCATGGTCGGTCTCTTCTTGAGAAGGGCTTNCGTAGGCCTTCCTGTGGCTAGAGCAGCCTTCTTCATGGTCGGTCTCTTCTTGAGAAGGGCTTGAAGTGTCAGCTTGGTGATGGGCATGATATTAACGTTTGGACGGATAAATGGATTCCCCTTTCCCCTTCTCGGATGGTTCAATCCCCTGCTCCTTCTAATTCCCAGTTTGTTAAGGTGGCAGATTTTCTTTATTTGAGTTCCATGAGTTGGGATTTTCCCTCTTTATCCTCTGTTGTCTCTAGTACAGATCTTGAGGCTATCACTGCTATACCATTATCAAAATGCAGTGCTGTTGATCGTAGGATTTGGTGGTCAGATGGAATGGGGGTTTATTCAGTCAAATTTGGTTATAGAATGGGTTTTTTGTGTTCGAATGCCCATCTAGAGTGTGGCTCTTCCGTTTCCCCTAACCCCATACTTTGGAAGATCATTTGGCATATGAAGACCCTTACAAAGATTAAACACTTTTGATGGAAGGCCTGTCATAATATCTTGGCGTCAAAGGAAAATCTTTTTAAGAGGAAATGTGCCCCCTCACCCTACTGTCCCATTTGTTTGTCGTCTCTGGAATCAATTGAGCATTTGTTGTTTGAATGTGATTGGATGCAGAGAGTTTGGTTTAGGATGAACTTGCCTTTTATGTGACGCTCCAAAAATCGGGGGTCCTNTGAGCATTTGTTGTTTGAATGTGATTGGATGCAGAGAGTTTGGTTTAGGATGAACTTGCCTTTTATGTGACGCTCCAAAAATCGGGGGTCCTTTATTAACTATTAACCACCCGTCAACCCGTGGAAATATATGTTATTATTGCCCATTTCGGCATCACGTCAATAATATCCCTTCGTCCGGGATTATAACTCACACATGTAACCCGTATTCCTTTAATCATTTAATCCAACCAGAGTTCAATACACCCCATTAGATCCCATTTAAGATCCATTTGTATCATTGGCACTAAGGAAACTCAAGCCTAAAAGCATAGCAAAGTATTCTTAAAATTTCAGATTTTCGAAAAAACCTTCCGGTAGGTTTTCANCTTTATTAACTATTAACCACCCGTCAACCCGTGGAAATATATGTTATTATTGCCCACTTCGGCATCACGTCAATGACATCCCTTCGTCCGAGATTATAACTCACACATGTAACCCGTATTCTTTTAATCATTTAATTCAACCAGAGTTCAATACACCCCATTAGATCCCATTTAAGATCCATTTGTATCATTGGCACTGAGGAAACTCAAGCCTAAAAGCATAGCAAAGTATTCTTAAAATTTCGATTTTCGAAAAAACCTTCCGGAAGGTTGACCTTCTGGAAAATTCCCTCAACCTTCTGTAAGATCGAACATACTGGAACCCTACCTTTAAGAAAGATGTGTCGACCTTCTGGAAGATGTGTTAAACCTTCCGGAAAAAGTTACACACTGGATTTCCTCATTTTAGAAAAATGTGAAGACCTTCCGGAAGGTTATAATCGATATTTCNCCTTCCGGAAGGTTGACCTTCTGGAAAATTCCCTCAACCTTCTGTAAGATCGAACATACTGGAACCCTACCTTTAAGAAAGATGTGTCGACCTTCTGGAAGATGTGTTAAACCTTCCGGAAGAAGTTACACACTGGATTTCCTCATTTTAGAAAAATGTGAAGACCTTCCGAAAGGTTATAATCGATATTCCGGAAGGTTAGAATCGACCTTCCGGAAGGTTTCACCCACTATTCAACAGTTTTTCCTTGTCTTTGTCCAAACCTTCCGGAAAGTTTGTTGCGACCTTCCGAAAGGTTTTGCCCAGAATTGTCTGTTTTACCTATTTTTTATTTTCAATTCATTACAAACCTTCTCAAAAACATCCAAAACATATAAAATATAGTTTTCCACATAAGACTTGATACATACAAGTTCTATTACAACAATTTCATACATTTACATACCAAAATATATGTTTTCCTCAAAAGTCTTACAAAATTCGATTTCAAAAGCCACAAGTCGGCTCTTCTTCACTCTCGAGGCCCCNTATAGTTTTCCACATAAGACTTGATACATACAAGTTCTATTACAACGATTTCATACATTTACATACCAAAATATATGTTTTCCTCAAAAGTTTTACAAAATTCGATTTCAAAAGCCACAAGTCGGCTCTTCTTCACTCTCGAGGCCCCGAATAAGTGTCATCCACTGGAATGTACCCCACACCTGAAATGTTTTTCTGTATATGATGAGCTACACCCAGTAGAGTATTTCCTATAGGGGACTAATCCCCAACCTAAGTACATATGCAATGTTCACATGCAACATTTTCCAACAACAATCATTCCAACTAAGACTTAAGCAAATCAAAGTTGGAATCTAACATGTCATGCCATAAAATGAAATGATACCATTCATGCAATTTACCGGAGCCCTTCCCAACTTCACAATACATGCAATGCTAATGTGTATAAAACTGAGCTTTTCTAGCTCCGACCGTTTACCTTCACCCTATACTATGTAGTGAGTATCAAAATCGGGCTTTCCAAATCTCCGCCATTTGTGTTACACACCCAATAACTATTTAAAATCTTCGGGTCTTTCTTGGGGTAGGTATTTATGGACTTACACCAATGGCCACTCAACCGACACAAAATTCATGAACTTCCACCAACGGTTTCTCGTACACCAACAAACTTTATGGGCTCTTATACCAACGAAAGTACATATCCGAAATATCGAGTCTCTCACCCGAGGGATAGTCTAGCCCTTCTTGCTAACCCCGACCTAATTCTTTTTCATGCAACCGTGCGACTCAGCCAGATATTCAATCCAACTTTTCTAAGCCCACNGCCCTTCTTGCTAACCCCGACCTAATTCTTTTTCATGCAACCGTGCGACTCAGCCAGATATTCAATCCAACTTTTCTAAGCCCACACGTCAACCACCAAGTTTGGTGTTTGACAAACCCATGCACTCCCCCATACCCACACCCATGTCTCATGCTCAATGGATGTGATGCTCTAGTGCAAATGCATTATTGTTATCTCAATGTCATGCCCACATATAATAAATGTCATATGAGCAACTTTGACCACATGTATACATATATCATGCAATTTCTCACCAATTTTATCTCAATGCCAACATATCAATGAGCATACGTCAACATTTCATTTTCAACAATAACTCACACGCATGTTATTTCCNTCACCAATTTTATCTCAATGCCAACATATCAATGAGCATACGTCAACATTTCATTTTCAACAATAACTCACACGCATGTTATTTCCTCATATATATCTCAATAACACACTTTGTTCACGAAGGCATAATTAAAACACATAGCATGCCCACATAATACCAAATTTCATGGAATTACACAAGTAATCACCATATACCAATTCCAAACTAGGAATTTAATTTAAATTAGGTCAATTTCTCATACTCNTTCATGGAATTACACAAGTAATCACCATATACCAATTCCAAACTAGGAATTTAATTTAAATTAGGTCAATTTCCCATACCCAATTCACCAAATCAATCAATTCCATCAACTCCACATCATAGGCAAGTGATATATATTTCTATCAACCTACCCATTACATAAAACATCCTAAGTTGTAAAATAAACCTGAATAGAAAGGAACCCTACCTCTTGAAGCGTAAAGAACGACCGTAGAAAGTCTCAAGAACCCACTTCTAGCCCAAATCCCAAGTTTTTAAAAAAATCTCGTACCTTGATCTTCGGTAAAATCCGTCGTTTTTGGTATGTAGGCATAGCCCTTGATGAGGAGAGCAACTTTTTCTCTTGGCCCAAGTGGATTCGAGAGAAAGATTTTTTGTGATGGAGATGTTAATTCCTTTACTTTGGTTCTTCGAGCACAACACATGTGGGTTGATCAGTTTAAGTTCTCATTGGTTTCTCCTTCCATTTCGGGCGTCTCTCTAGNATTCCTTTATTTTGGTTCTTCGAGCACAACACCTGTGGGTTGATCAGTTTAAGTTCTCATTGGTTTCTCCTTCCATTTCGGGTGTCTCTCTTGATTTTGAGGTACAGTGCCCCTTTCCACCTTCTGATGTTTTGATTTCCTGTTATGCTTCTTTTGATTCTACGTAGGCCAGGGCAGCATGTGGTGTGCTTGTGTTACAGAAAGATGGTTCTCTTCTGGCTGGTGCTGCGAGATCTTTCCCTGCTTCTTCCCCTCGGTCTGTTGAAACTGAGGCTGTGCGTCAAGCTTGCTTACTGGCTAAAACTCTTTTGCTCTCTAACATCTCTATTATGAATGATTGTAGTAGTATTATTAAGTTAAATTCTATTAAGGATGTTCCTCCTTGGGATTTCCATGTAATTTTGGATGACATTAGATTTTTAGCTAGGGTCCATAACCTGTGCTTTTTACACAAGNCAAGCTTGCTTACTGGCTGAAACTCTCTTGCTCTCTAACATCTCTATTATGAATGATTGTAGTAGTATTATTAAGTTAAATTCTATTAAGGATGTTCCTCCTTGGGATTTCCATGTAATTTTGGATGACATTAGATTTTTAGCTAGGGTCCATAACCTGGGCTTTTTACACAAGCCTAGAGCCTGTAATAGGGCTACTCATTGGGTGACAGTTGCTAAACTAACCAGTTCCTTCCCTTTGGACTGGTTAGGCTCCTCCCCTTCCGAGCTTAAGGTTTCTATTTTGTCAGATTGTAATCTGAATTTCCTTATATAGTTTTATATATCTGTTTCGCTTCTAGTCAAAAAAAAATGTTATATATCTATATAATAAAACGGGATGGAGGTTAAATTTTATCCTCAATTATATTTTTTTTCCCAAAACCATCTCATCCAATCCAACTCACATAGGAACGGCTCCCTGGCAACACACAAAGCCGTTTACTAACATCTCAGTCTCTTCTCTCTCATTCTCTTCACTCACTTCCCTAATTTCATGCCGACAGATGACGAGTCCTTAATTTCATGCCGACAAGCGGAGGGTTTCTTCACTGTGCAAACACCCTTCCTCCCCATCTTTCTTTTGTGTAAACACCATCCCCTCACCCACCTCCTCTCTTTCTCGCGAGCCCTAACAACACCCAACCCCAATCTCTTCACTGCACAAACACCCTCCCCCCATTCCTCTTCTACGTAAACATTATCCCCTCACCACCTCCTGTCTCTCTCGCGCGAGCCCCAATAACGCCTAGTCCCAGGCTCTCCAAGTATCTTTTTCTCCCCTTCTCTCTTCTCACACCCAAACCTCATCCTCTTTCTCGCTATCCCTAGATTCACAAATTGGAGCAACAGCACCCAACCTTCCTCTCCCTATCTCTCTCTCTCTCGCTCGCTTATAATCTGTTCAAAAAAACTCCCCAATAGAGCTTGAGTGGACGAGATTTCAGCGTGCTTGAGTAGGGGTTCTCTAGTGTTCTCTAGATCATAAACCCACAATAGATAACGCCTAACCCACACACACAGAGAGCAGCAGTAGCACACAAAACACACACAAACACAACGAATTTGGGTGTTATAATAGAATTTTTGGTTCAAGTACTGCTTTGATAATTAGGAACTTATTATCTTTGTCTTCAGCAAAATGGGTCTCATCATTTGAGCTCCAATTTGTGAACCCAATTAGAAAGATTTGGACTCTCTTGTAAGATTGTTGGTAGAAAGGAATAAAACTCTCTCTCTCTCTCATGATCATATTTATGTATGTAAGTTGTAATGCAGTTTGTTTCACAATGTGAATTCCATTCTCTTGGAAAGGACACACACAGCAACTGGTGTTCATAGTTATTTTTGTTTCTCTGTGTTATTTTTTTTGGTTGATACATATAGTTTATATGTGGTATTGATTTTTCTACTTTTAGGTTTGTCATAAGTAGTTGTGATGTGGTGGTGGTGGTGTTCATAGTTATATTTGTGCTCTTATTGAGCTGATTCTTTGTATATTCATGAGGCTTATGCATTCACAATTTTTTTGCATATTCATGAGGCTTGGCTATTTATGGACTGATTCGAACAATTTATTTTGCATTGTAGGAGGTTAATGAGACGTGGGCAACTTTCGCAAATCCTCCAAAATGTGCCTCCATATTGTGGGTTATCAGTAAGAAAAGTTGGTTTATCTTTCGCACTATCATTGAGTTAATTCATTTGGAACAATATTACACTCTCATTCTTCTAAGCATTGGCATTTGAAGTTTCGGTAAAAATAGAATAAACTATGAATAAGGCACACCTATGATATGTTGTTTGTTTTGCCCCTCCAAAAATCACCAGACAATCCCCACTGATCAATAAGTATAATTATTTCATCAATTCATTATTAGGTGAAGTGATCTGATATATCAATCAAGAGAGTCTAATATCACAAAATAATATGCAAGCACAGAAAATATTTGGGAACAGATGGGCTGAAATAGCAAAGGTGGTTTCAGGCAGGTAGTTGAAGTTATACCAGTGTTTTATTTATAATGTATTTTTATTTTTGTTAGCAAGAAGTTTGTGGTAATGATGATTTATTCTCTTTGTTTCTCTCCCTATATAGAACAGATAATGTTGTGAAAAATCGATTTTCCACCCTGTGTAAAGAAAATAGCAAAGCTTNTTTGTTTCTCTCCCTATATAGAACAGATAATGTTGTGAAAAATCGATTTTCCACCCCGTGTAAAAGAAAATAGCAAAGCATGAGGCCTTAGCAAAAGACAATAACACTTCATCCATCAACCTGAACAACAAAAGTGTGATATTCAATAATGGGCTCAATATAGATGGAATATTGGATACAATACCGCCTTATAAGAAGATCAGGTACAATAAATTTAGTGTGTTTCTAGTCTCCGTAATGTCAGCATCAATAAGACTTAAGTGTTACACACTAACACAGATTGTTATGGTCTGAGAGGACTAGCAGCTCTGATGTCATGGAAAATTGTGAACATGGAGAAATGTTGCACAAGGAATGTGAAACAACAAATCAGCAGTTAAGACCTCCATTTGCAGTACTGGTTCAAAACATCCACAAACAATAAGGAGGCATTTAGTGATGGTGAGTTATCTAAAGAGAACTTTTGGTCAAAAAATTGTTATGAGATCACTCATTCATGAACTGAAGATCACATCATAAGAAAACACATGAGAATACTACATACTTAGCTAGTTTAGGGTCACACAACTTTTGTCTGCATTAAATATTGATCTTCCTTTAGCAAACCATTACCATGCTAATGTAATTTGTCCTTTTTGCATCCAAAAAGTAGATAGTAATGACAAGATTCAAGGATCTCTCAAGAAGGATGATCCAAAGATATTTGCATTGATGCAACAAGTAGAACTCCTAAGCTCGCTTGCACTCAAAGTAAATACAGAGAACACCGATCAGGGTCTTGAAAATGAGTGGAAGGTGATGAAAATTAGCAATGTGTTTGCTTGATTTCGACTATCAGCAAATATGCATAGTCAATCAGAAAGAAAGAAAGAAAGAAGGCTCTACTTTTCTATTCCATGGATGTGAATTTGCTCGCGTAGTATGTCATCCTCCTGCAACTCAGAGAACCCATCTCAGATAACAGTAGCATCCAAAATAGAGACATCAAGAACCATGCAAACTAATACAAAGCACACAAACCAAAGGATTTAAAAGATCAAAGGGGGAAAAAAAGAGACCTCTTACGACCATGAAACAATGTGTCAGTTTTTCTGCTTCGGAACATCACCATTACAATCCCCATAATTATTCTGCTTCTTCCTCAAGTTCTGCATTGTTCAGCTCTTTCTTCAACACGACACTCCCGGTCCTCTCATACTAAAGTAAGAGCCTTTTGGTGTCTTTGTGTGTGTGTGTGTGTGTTATATAAAAAAAGGTTCCTCCAATTCCCTCCCTCTCTTTTGTTGAATTTTCAACTCTCTCTTTTTTCTCTATCTGGGTGTATAATTTCTAGGTGGTCTCTATCTACCACTCCAACACAATAATTGTTGATTGCAATCAATGTCAATGGCCTTAATTTTGAAAATGGCACCCAATGATGTTGCAGTTGTATATCAAATTGTTAAAAACAGTGACAAAGTGCGGTTTATTTAGGTAATTCACATGAATTAGCTTTCAATTTTTTCTTAGGCCTTTTCTTTTCTAACCTACTACATATTGGGTCCAAGTATTTATACGTTTCCTTATACATGTCATGTGTTTCGGTGTGACCTTTTTTTTTTTATAAAGGCCAACCATAAAAGAAATGATCAATCAACACACTTCTTATTGGTGAGCTTGGTATGTTCACAATTCCTGAGGTAATTGTAATATGTTTTGTTATTGATTCATTTGTGTTAAACTATAATTATTCGAGATATATTGATGAGTAGTAAAAATAGTGAGTGAGAATTAATTTCAAATTGTATAATTAAAGAACAAAACAAAAAAATAAATTGCTTTTGAATATTTAGATTAACCCAACTTAATCTAAGGGTCAAATTCATTTCCCCACAAAATTTCTTCCCTTATTTGTGTCTTATCACCCTGCCGTTCCTTTCTCTCTATCCAATCTCATCTCTTTTTCTATCTTTTTTCTCTCACGTCTGAGTTCAGTGCTTGATTATTTCATGCCCAAATCCAGTCCCATTGTTTTTTTTTATTAGTATGAATTTCCTATGTACCTTTTTTTTGTGGGTATAATGTGTTGAAATTATATTTCTCTTTGATGGAATTTGTTTCATTGGATTCTCTTCCTTAGATTTTAATTGATTCTTTCACTTTGTCTGATTCGGGTTTGTCATTGATCATATAGTTTTTGTTGTTATTTCTTTTGACTAATTTGTTTGATGATGTGAGGTGATTAGATAGTTTGGGCAATAATTTTTTGGTATGTGACAAGGTCAAGAGTAATGGAGGTTGAGAAATTGAGCAAATTTAGTCTTCAATTTTTTGTTTTGGCAAGTCTTAACAAACTGTTGGTTGGATATTATGATGTGAATGTATGCTAGATTTTTGGTGAATTAGATTATATTTCATACAAACTTCATTTGATTTCGATCCTAATCCGGTTTGATTTGACTACAATTAGGTCCATTTTGTACATTGTAATTTTTGTTGTTTTTTATTTTGGTTGAGTTGTTTGATAATGTGAGGTGATTGGTGAGTCTGAACTACAATTTGTTAGTAAATAATGATGTCAAGAGTTTTGCGGTTGAGAAATTGAGTAATTTTTTTTATCTAAATTTCTATTTTTGGCAAGTCATAAAAAGACATATGTGTACATGTTTACGTTATGTTTGACTAGGTTTAGGCACAGATTTTTGTTTCAGTCTGCTTACTTCTTTGGTCTGTCCGAACGAAACTCCCATGACAACAATGGAGGACGGGGTACAATACAGGAACGAGACAAACTCGCAAAGTTAGTGAACGATCTCTCCACCAATGTCTCCATCATGATCAAAGGCAAGCTTCAAGTACTCGAGTTGGGTGCTTGCTGATGGGTTCTCGAAGCATCCTTTGGTATGCATTGAAAATAGGTAACTACATGTTGGACCCGTCTGTTATTAGTACTTGTGACATTCTTTTTCATTTTAGTTGCCAATTGATTATGTTGGTTGCTCTATTATTGATACTATATCAGGTGTTTTTTTTTATTACTATAGCTCCTCTGTTTGTTGATGTGTGGGGCTCTTTGTTGCTTTGATGCTCAATTTGGTCTGAAGGTGCTACCTTTAGGCTTGGGTGCTTGCTGATGGGTTCTCGAAGCATCCTTTGGTGTGCATTGAAAATACGTAATTATATGTTGGACACATCTATTATCAGTAATTGTAACATAATTTTTCGTATTAACTGCAAATTGATTATGTTGGCTGCTCTATTATTAGTACTGTATCAGGTGTTTTCTTATTATTATTGCTCCTCTGTTTGTTGATGCATGGGCTCTTTGTTGCTTTGATGCTCAATTTGGTTTGAAAGTGCTACCTTTAGGTAAAGCTAAAATTCAAACTCTTTGAATTTCGATATACTCCAAGCATGGCAATATGATTTAGGGTTTTTTTCATGACATTTTTGTGCGTGCAGGATTTTGCACAATATAAACACGAGAACAGATCTCTCCCATGGTGAACTTGAGTCAGTCAATCAAATGATCAACCTTGCTATTTGGAACAGGCTGAGATCCGTTGGTGGCCTGGAACGGTAATGGGTGACTTTCGTGGATCAAGGGAGCGGTCCAGTAAGGCTGAGGAAGGTTCCTGAAACAGAGAAAGATAAGTTAGAAGGGCGCCGAAGTGTTTTTCGGCGTATCCCCTCCAACGATCAAGTCAGTTTTTGAGAGAGGGGAAGAAAAAAATACTGAGTATAGGTTTGAGAAAAGGTTTTTCGTTGCATACCGTCTTGCCTTTTGTGAGGAGTATTTATACCTCAAAAACTCATGATTGCTGTCAGTGTGGTCAGTAGGTGATCATTAGATACGGGCAATGTGCGCACTGATTCCTATGAGGAATGTCTTCTCTTTTAACTGCTCAGGATCCTGAGCAACCAAGGCTGTGTCATCGGCCTGCCGACTGTTTAATGAGCTCCTCTTGGCAAGGATGTAATAAATGCCCAGTCTTAGGGACATTTATTACCTTTCACTTCTGAGCCTTACCGCATTAAATGTTGTCTCATCAAGGGAATGGTGTAATTAAATGTTTGCTTTCCCAAGTCATATGTCAGCAAGTGCATCCAATCTTTTTGTCTCTGATGTGACACAATATACCACGCGTCCATTCCCCATTGGCTGTGTCCCCTGCCTTCTTGTGCCTTATGACACCAATTGTGTAAGACGAGGTCATGATGGCTAACCTAGCCTAGCCTTGGCTAGTGACCTGTACATTAGTAGCCTCTGCAGGAGCAGAGAACGCCATCCTAGATGGGGGTACATCTCGGTACCGAGGGGGTTCTGGTACATGTAGGACCAATGTACCCTATCCGACCCCGAGGGATACGTGTCATATGTAACGTACTGGATGTCATTGATCCCTATGAATAGTACCTCGGGAGAACAGAGACTTGTGATCTGACGGATACGTGTCGTGATTATAGTAACAAGAATTTACTGATGCCAAGGACATGTGTCTTCATCTTGAGGTACTTGAAAATGTCCCATCAACTGCCCCCCAGCCTTCGATCTCCTGACACCGAGGACACGCATCGTAAGGAGACGAAGGGTTTTGCAACTACCCCAACTACTTCATCATTGCCTTCAGCCGCTTTCCCCTGCTTCGGAGGTCGCACGCATTAAATGTGCTTCTTCGTGCTTCATACCCAAATGATGGGGATGAGTACTATATAAATGGACTTCCTCTCTCCCTCTCTCACTTTGCCATTTTGGATTCCTTCAGAGAGTCATTACCTGAAACCTTGCTAGAGATCCCTTTCCTTTCGTTGTCTACTGTCCAATCTTTCACCGGAGTCTTAAGGCCAACAAACTCATCCTTGCTTTTGAACATTCTAGAGGAAGGAGTCGCTTCAAGTTTCAAGAAAAAAATTCCTTTTACATTCTGGTGAGTCCTTGTATCTTCCCTTTCTTCGCCCTCCATCTCTTCTCTTCTTCTCATTTTTTTTTTGTTCCTTTTGGTTTTTCGATAACTGGAGGCATTTTCTGGTTGCCACTCAGCGACCAATCCTCGGGAAGCCTCCTTGGGGATCTTCATGGAAAACCCCCCCTCCTTTTTCACTTTTTATCACTTTTTGGAGATGTCCCGTTGTCGCCCTGCCCCCGAGGATCCTCAGGCCAGTTCTTCGAGGCCAAGAAAGTATAAAGTGAAGGGGCGAGCAAATTAATAGGTTTAGGGTCAAGTATAACATCCCCCCATATGTAGACATAGAGGATTATGATCCGGCTTTGCATTCCGTACCCTCGGGGCTGAGGATGAGATGCTCTTTTATACCAAAGCCGTCATAGAGGGCGGACTTAGGTTCCTTCTGCCCCCTCTTCTCCTCCAGTTCCTCTCCCATTTCCACTTTTCCCTAGGCAGTGTTGCCTTAATGTCTTCAAGATAATTATGGGAGTCTTAGAGCTCAACAAGCGTCTCAGGGTAAATGTTGAGCTGAACGATATCCTTTTTTGCTACTCCCTCTTGAGGATCATGCCTCAACAAAACTTCTACCTCAAAGCCAGGGACCCATCCATGTATCTTGTCACTCACCTTCCCGACTCGGACAAGGGGTACAAGGATGACCTACTCATCTTCAAGGGATCGTGGCAGAGGGGTGCCGGTCCCGAGTACAACGGCTTGTTATGTCCTTTGGAATGGAGAACGACAAGTACGTTGGCTTCTTCGGGTCTATTATTTTGTTCTTGAGATTTTTTAGCAGTGTTCATAACTTTCTCCCCTATCTTTTTGTTTGTGTGCAGACATCTCCACTTAGGAAACAACTCCTCCACCTCAGTCCTTGGAGAACTTTGCCGACCTAGTCACTGTTTGGAGATTTACTGATGACGACAGGTTCGGCTGGGCTACCCACATCCTCCTGAATTACACTCCCAAATATAAAAAGTTCTCACAGCTTCGCCAGCCTTTCGAGCCTTCACGGTGTTCTGAACTCTTCCATCAGGTGGTGTGGCAAGAGGACGAGGAGAATTTGGAGGAAGACCCCGACTAAGCTACGGAGACAGAAGTAAAGGGTGAAGTTGAGGAGCTCAGGGTTAGAGAGGATTTGGTTCCTCCGCAAGCCGAGGTGGGGACTTCGGGGAGAAATTCGTGGCCTAACTTCCAAATCCTGCAATCTCTAAACGCCGAGGACGCCCTCGAGATAGCTATGTCCAACACGTCCCGCATTGATCTGGGATTCCTGAGGCAGAGACAAGCCCTCGCTGCCGGGCAAAGCCGTGGGTTAACTAATAGGGCCCCACCTACAAGGACCAGCGACACCCTACCTTCAAGGGTTGTTGGTCGGGGCCAAGTGCGTGATCGAGATCCTTAGGTCGAGGTGGAGAGAAGGATTAAACAAAGGCACGATGGCCTGGGCAGGAGATCTAGGGCCCCCTCCGCTCAGCAGCAAAGTGGGAGAGGCCGTGAGTTACCTCCTCCTCCACAGCAGCAACAGCAGCAGCAGAGGCAACAACAACAACAATAGCAGCAGGGGCAGACTCCCCCTCCCCTTCCTCAGATGGTGGAAGCCGCGGAATGGAATCCTCAGGCCACCGATCACATAAATCGAGTGATCAGGGTTGACGACTCCATTTTGCAGGACCCCCATGTTGCCAACGCAGTGGGTGAGACGCTGCACTTCGAGGCCGACATGGTGGCTCACAGGGGGCGATCAACGAACGTGTTGTTTCGCTCTATCATTCAGAATTCCCTGGTGGTAAGTTCATCCTTGCTTTAGTCCTTTTTAGCCGCTTTTCTTTTTATCGACAAGCCCTTTCCTTTGCAGGCCATCCAACAAATTTTCATAATTACGGCGCGGTATCATGGGGGTAGGATGGACCTCCATCGGGCTCGAGAGCAGAAGGAAGAAGCCGAGGGAGCCCTGGTCAGTGCTAAGGAGGATGTAGCTGCCAGGAATTCCACCCTCGCGGGGCAGGCTGCTCAGATTGAACAACTCCTCAAGGATGTCGAGTTGGCAAAGGTTGGCGCTGAAAAGCTAAGTGCTGCCTTGGCCAACGCTGAGAGGAGGATTACAGAGCAGACGCAGCGGCTTTCTACGATAGAGAAGAGGGTTGTCGGTTCAGAGGAGAGTTGTCTAGCTCTGATCCATGAACTGGATAGGATCAGGGCTGAGGTAGAGAGCAGGAAGTCTGAAGAACAACTCCGAGAGGAATTCGCCAATGACGTACTGCCTGCTCTTGAGGAAAATAGCAGAGAGTTCTTCAAGAAGGGGTGGGACGAGGCGCTTCGATCTACCGAGGTCCCTCCAGACTCCCCGCTCTTCCAGATGCACAACTATGTGCAATCAGCTGAGATGGAACAAGCCGAGGTCGAGATTGCTGCCGAGGGTGCGACTCCAACGCTGATACAAGTTTTGGCAGACCCTCCCGATGAGGTGATTCTAGTCCCATTAGAGGAGGCCTTGCCAGGCTTGGCACCTGACCACAATATTCCCGAGACTCCTGCTGTCGCTGATCCGGTCCTATCCCCACCTGCCCCTAAAGCTGCTCAACCTTTCTGCTTTGATTCGTCCTCCGGCGATGTTTTGGGATGCCCGGGACCAGATGAAGGCTCTTTTTCTTTTGAATTGTACTTTTTCTTCTTTTAGTGTTGTAGCTCTTGGGGACGCAAAGCCCCTCTTTTGAAATGAAGCTTTTTTTTCAAGTACTTACATTTTCTTGCTTGCATTCTCTTTTTTTTTTTTTAAAGATCTTGATAGCTCCGACACCTGGGGAGCAATTTGGCTTGCCTACCCAATTGGTTCAGCTTCATCATTGCTAAGACCCGTACGCATCCGCGAGGTCTCACTCCTTGTGGAAGTTTGTTCCTTCCTTTTATTCGGAGGTAGCAGTCCTTGAACTCTGTCCCCAGGGCCTTACCCGTCCAGGAGGCTTACTCCTGTTTTTTCTTCGGGGGCAGGAGTCCTTGTACTCTGTCCTCAGGGTCTTACCCCTCCAGGAGGCTTGCTCCTATTTTTTCTTCGGGGGCAGGAGTCCTTGAACTCTGTCCCCAAGGCCTTACCCTTACAGAAAGCTTGCTCCTGTTTTTTCTTCGGAGGCAGGAGTCCTTGAATTCTGTCCCCAAGGCCTTACTCTTGTTACTTAACCATTGGCGAGCACTGAAGGAAGTAATACTTCAAAAATAGTATTTCTTTAGATTCATCACATTTCAAGGTCGCATTACAAGTTTTCTTCCATATCTTCCAATCTATATGACCCGGAGCCTCCAATAGATATCACTTTGTAGGGCCCTTCCCAGTTAGGTCCCATTTTTCTTTCTGCTAGGTCACGGGTATTATTCTCCTTCTGAGGACCAGATCGTCAATTTGGAACTCTCGCGCCTTGACCCTTTTTTTATGAAGTTGGAAAATTTTTTCCTGATACTTGGTTACTCTCAAGGCGGCTATCTCCCTTCTTTCTTTCGCTAGATCCAAATCCAGTCCAAGTTGATGGTCATTTCCCCCTGCGTCGAAAGCTTGCGTCCTTATGGTCGGGAGTCCTACTTCTAGAGGTATGATTGTTTCCATCCTGTAATCGAGGGAGTAAGGGATTTCTCCTGTCAAGGACCGAGGGGTGGTCCTGTATGCCCAAAAAATGTTCAATAGCTCATCCGCCCATTTTTCCTTGGCTTTCTCCAATTTCTTCTTGATCCCATTGATAATTGTTTTGTTGGAGGCTTCTACCTGTCCATTGGCTTGGGGTTAGGCAAGGGTGGAATAGAAGTTACGAATTCTGAGTTGCTCGCAAAAAGACTTGAAACGCCCGTCGGTGAATTGAGTCCCGTTATCCGATACAAGTGCTCGGGAATCCCAAATCTGATGACTATGTTTTCTCAGATGAATTTTTTAGCATCTATGTCGCGGATGTGAGTCAATGGCTCCGCCTCAACCCACTTGATAAAATAATTTGTGGCCACAATGAGGAACTTTCTGTTTCCAAGAGCCTTAGGCAGGGGTCCAACTAAGTCGAGTCCCCACTGGGCGAATGGCCAAGGGCTGGTCAGGGGTGCAAGTCCCCCGCGGGTTGTTTGATTACTGGGGAAAACCTCTGACATTGGTCGCATTTTTGGACATATGCGTGTGCGTCCCTTTGCATCCGTGGCCACCAATATCCTTGAGACATGATACGGTAGGCCATAGATCCCCCTCAGAGTACCTCCTGCATATTCCTTCGTGTACCTCATAGAGGAGGTCACCTGATCCTCCTGGACGCATAGTAGGTAAGGTCTTAAGAAAGAACTTCGATACAGCTTCTGATCCGAAGAAACCCAAAACCTCCGGGCTCTAAGTTTTATCTTTGTGGCTTCCTTTGAACACTCCGGGAGGTCTCCTGTTATTAGGAACCTGAGAAAAGGATCAATCCAGCTGGGTGATTTGTGTGTGTCCTGGACGGCCATTGCCTCGGGGGCTTGGTCTATGCAGGAGGTGGGAAGATATTCTATGGTGATCCTGCACGACTGAGAGGACTCTAGTGCCGAGGCTAGGCAAGCCAGGGCGTCGGCATACGCGTTCTTGTCTCGGGACACTTGTTTGATCTCAATCCTTCCAAATCTGCGGATTACAGTTGTCGCCTGGTGATGGTAAGCCTTCATCCTAGGGTCCCTTGTCTCAAACTCTCCGTTAACTTGGTTGACTACCAGCATGGAATCGCAATGTACGATCAAGTCCGTAACTCCAGTTGCCTCAGCTAACCGAAGTCCTGAGATGAGGGCCTCATACTCAGCTTCATTATTGGATGTTTTGAATCCCAGCTGAACAGCCTGCTCCGCGACCATCCCATCTGAAGAGACTAGCAAGATACCGATTCCGACCCCTTACTGTTCGACGAACCATCTACACATAAAAGCCATGGTGATCCCTCACAATCTGTTGGGGACGCTATACCGGGAGGAGGTGGTCTTTCTGAAACGGGATGTTCCCCTGAAAACTCTGCTATGAAGTCCGCCAACACCTGACCCTTTATAACGGTTCGAGGTTTGAAATGAATGTCGTGTTCCTCCAGCTCCACTGCCCACTTGAAAATCCTTCTGGAGAGGTCCGCTTTCCTCAAAATGGACATTAAGGGCTGATCGGTAAGGACGGTAATTGGGTGCGCCTGAAAATAATGCCTTAGTTTTCTTGCAGTTGTGACCAGGGATAGAGCCAATTTTTCTAGGGGCAGGTATCTTGTCTCCGCGTCCAGGAGTGCCTTGCTTATGTAATAAATCGGCTTCTGGCGGTGCTCATGCTCACAATAAGTACCCCGCTGACAGTAAATTCTGATACAAATAAGTACAAGAAGAGCATTTCCCCTGGATAGGGACGGATAGGGTCGGGAGAGTCCTGAGGTATTCCTTGATTTCAGCCAGGGCGTCTTCACACCCTTGGCTCCACATATCCTTCCCAGCCCTCTTGATGACTCCAAAAAAGGGTTTGTATTTGTCTGAAGAGCGGGAGACGAAACGATTAAATGCTGTCAGCATCCCTGTGAGCTTTTGGACTTCTCGGACAGTTCAGGGGCTCCGAATGTCTAGGATCGCTTGAATCTGATCCGGGTTAGCTTCGATTCCTCGCTGACTCACTAGATATCCGAGAAATTTACCCGACTCTACTCCGAAAATGCACTTTGTGGAGTTCAGCTTCAGGCCGTACTCCCTGAGGGTGAAGAAGGTATCTACCAAATCTACTAGGTGGTTACAGCTTCGTTTGCTCTTTACCAGCATATCGTCAATGTAGACCTCCATGGTGTTGCCGATCTGCTTTTTGAACATCCGATTCATCAGTCTTTGGTATGTTGTCCCAGCATTCTTTAGCCCAAATGACATCACTTTGTAACAGTAAACTCCCTTTGGAGTGATAAACGCCGTCTTTTCCTGATCCGGGGGATGGAGAGGGATCTGGTGATATCCTGCTCGGGCATCTAAGAAGTTCATGCATGCGTTCATATCCGATAGTAGCATACACTAGCTGGTCCACCTTTGGTAGGGGGTAGTCGTCCTTGGGACATGCCTTGTTTAGATCAGTGAAGTCTACACAGACACACCATTTTCCCCCTTCTTCTTCGCGCAGACCGTGTTAGACAGCCATTCTGAGAACTGTACTTCCCGAATGGCGTTAGCCTCCAGGAGTTTATCGATCTCTTAGTTGACTGCGCGGGCGTGGTGCGGGGCCATGCGTCGTGACTTCTGTTTTACTGGCTTGTACGCTGGGTCAACATGCAGCTTGTGTGTAATTATTTTGGGGTCCACTCCCGTCATTTCCATTGCGTTCCAAGCGAACACGTCTGTATTTTCCCTCAAGAACTCAATCATCTCCTCATGTTCAGCTGTGGGCATCGCGGTTCCAACTAAGAAGTATCTTTCTTCTTCTCCCTCCACCAAGGGCACCTTTTGAAGGTCCTCCATCGACCGTTCTGTGGGGTCAATCCAGGGGTCATCCATTCCTGGACGTTTGGATTGTGATTGTTATTTTTCCAGGATCTCTTCCAGAGCGTGCCCCTTTTCTTAGGTGAAAGCCCCTACTCTAACAACTGAATAAAAATAATTTTTTGCGGACGCTTGGTCCCCTTGGATCTCCATGATCCCCTCTGGCGTGGTGAATTTCAGTTTCTGGTGATAAGTGGAGTGCACCGCTCCCAACGCATGTAACCATGCTCATCCCATTATCACATTGTAGGGAGAGTCCGTATCAATCATGACAAATTCGGTATTGATGGTGAAGGGACCTGTGACAACTGGCAATGTGATTTTGCCTATGGGCAGGGCGAACGAGCCGTTGAATCCAATGAGGGGTGTCCTGACCTTGGTGAGGTCCTTGTGGCCAAGACCCATCCATTTTAAAGTGTTAGAGTACATCACTTCTGAGGAACTTCCGGAGTCTATCAAAACCCTCTTGACGTCGAACTTGCCTATCTTCAGGGTTATGAAAAGGGCGTCGTTATGAGGAGTCACCACGCCTGTCAAGTTCGCGTCGGAGAACGTGAAGCTCAGCTCGCCAATCCTGGCCCTTTTACTGGGCGGCCCCCCATTATTCTCGGCTATCTTTCTTGTAAAAGCTACCCTCTTGAGATCGGACTCGAGTTCTTTGGACGTGGGGTGATCTAGCAGACATATATGGATCACATCTATGACGTTGTCTGGCTCCTCGGTTGGGACAGGGGTGTGTCTCTCTTCCGGCCTGGGCTCTATGTATTCTTTTAAGTATCCGTCTCGGACCAATCTTTTCAAGAAAGATTTGTATACCCTGCAGCTTTCGGTGTGATGGCCGAAATCCTGGTGATAGGAACACCTAATCTTTTGATCACAGGTGGAGGGATCGCTCTACATCTTGGGCGGCCACTTGAAGAATGACTCATGCTTGATCTTATGGAGCAACTTGTAGATGGGTTCCTTGAACATAGTATAAACTCCTTTGAATGACCCCCCCAGAGGGGGTAGCAGTCCCTTTCGGGAAGTATCCTCCCGCTCCCTCTCTTTTCTCTTAGGTTGGAGGGTTCTGTCTTTGCTGTTTCTCATCTCGTCCTCGACCCTAGAGTACTTATTTATCCGGGCCATCAGCTCGCCCATATTCGAGGGAGTCTTTTTGGTCAGGGATCGGTACAGGTCCGTGTTCCTTGCCAAGCCGAGCCTGAAAGACGTCGCTGCCATGACTTCCGAGCAGCCCTCTATCTCATTAACCTCTTTCCAGTACCGGATGGCGTATTGACGAGGGGTCTCGGATTCCCTTCGTCTGAGCGTTAGCAATGATCCAACGTCTTTAGGTCGCTTACTCCCCGTAATGAATCGGGCTAGGAACTACCTTGTCAATTCTTTCCATTATCCAATGTTGTTGGGAGAAAGCGCCTCGAACCACTTCATCGCAGAGTCCCCCCAAGCTCATAGGAAACACTCGGCAGAGGAACCATTGGTCTAAATGATACAGGGACATCATTTGCTTGTATTGCCTGAGGTGGGCTTCGGGATCGGACCGCCCATCATAAGTTTTGAACCTCGGTACGACGAACTTTTTTGGAACCTCCATCTCTCCGATATCCCTGGTAAAGGGTGTTTGTATGACCTCGTCTTCGACCTCATCCTGGACAACCTTACTCTTTCTCCTGGATTCCAACCAAGCTCTGAGATCAATTTCCTCCCCAACGGGATATTTTCTAAAGTCTCCAAGTTCATCAATAGGTCCCCCATTTCCTGGGCATCGTGTGGATAGGGTTGAATCCTCCTCGGACTCATCTACCTTCCTCCGTCTTGACAATCCTCGCCGGAGGTCGTCCAGGGCTAAAGTCCTTGCCTTTCTAGAATAGTCGTTAAGAGGGTGCTCGTTGGCTCTTGGTCGCTTTGGGGCCCTAGAGCTTTCTACCTTGTTATTTAAATGATTCCTCAGATCCTTCATTTTCGCCTCCCGGGCGGGGAGTCCTCGAGAAAGGAATGAGTCCCTCAACCCTTCACCGGAGGCGGCAAATTCGTTGAGCCGGCTTAGGACGTTCACATTATCTTTTTCCAATTGTCGTAATCGATCTCCAAACTTTTCTTCGATCACCTCCGCTAGTTGACGAGCCAAGGGGGCGGATCCTCCTAACCTGATGCACATACTGGTTTGAGGAGTAAGTCTTCTTGACTGAATAAAGACATTTCTATTCCCATCAGTGTGATCCCTTCCTCCATTATGACATGGAGCTCATAATTCAAGACTTATTTGCTGGGGACCTTTCCCTTTTTGTCGAGTATTCACCATGGTCACTGTTCTTTATAGAGAAAAAACTAGAAAAACTAGTCATTTTCCACAGACGGTGCCAGATTGTGCGTGCAGGATCTTGCATAATATAAACACGAGAATAGATCTCTCCCGTGGTGAACTCGAGTCAGTCAATCAAATGGTCAACCTTGCTATTTGGAACAGGCTGAGATTCGTTGGTGGCCTGGAACGGTAATGGATGACTTTCGTGGATCAAGGGAGCGGTCCAGTAAGGCTGATGAAGGTTCCTGGAACAAAGAAAGACAAGTTAGAATGGCGTTGGAGTATTTTTTGGCGTATCCCCTCCGATGATCAAGTCAATTTTTGAGAGATGGGAAGAAGAAAACACTGAGTATAGGTTCGAGAAAAGGTTTTTCGTTGCATACCGTCTTGCCTTTTATGAGGAGTATTTATACCTCAAAAACTCATGATTGCTGTCAGTGTGGTCAGTAGGTGATCATTAGATACGGGCAACGTGCGCACTGATTTCTATGAGGAATGTTTTCTCTTTTAATTGCTCGGGATCCCAAGCAACCAAGGCTGTGTCATCGCCCTGTTGACTGTTTAATGAGCTCTTTTCGGCAATGATGTAATAAATGTCCAGTCTTAGAGATATTTATTACCTTTCACTTCCGAGTCTTACCGCATTAAATGTTGTCTCATCAAGAGAATGGTGTAATTAAATACTTGTTTTCCCAAGTCGTGTGTCAGCAAGGGCATCCGATCTTTTTGTCTCTAATGTGACACAATATGCCACGCGTTCATTCTTCATTGGCTGTGTCCTCTGCCTTTTTGTGCCTTCTGACACCAATTGTAAGACGAGGTCATGATAGCTAACTTAGTCTAGCATAAGCTAGTGACCTGTACATCAATAGCCTCTGCAAGAGTAAAGAACGTCATCCTAGACGGGTACATCTCAGTACCGAGGGGAGAGGTACATGTAGGGACCGATGTACCCATATCCGACCAAGGGATACGTGTCGGTACGTAACGTACTGGGTGTCATTGATCCCTATGAACAGTACCTCGGGAAAACAGAGAATTGTGATCCGACGGGTACGTGTCGTGATTATAGTAACAAGAATTTACTGATGTCGAGGACACGTGTCTTCATCTTGAGGTACTTGGAAATGTCCCATCAATTTTATTGCGGGATCGTAACAAGTTGTGTTCTGGGTTGCATTTGGTTTGTTATTTTGATTAACTTGGAAAATTATGTGATGGTTATGGATTAAATTGCATTTTCTTATCGGGTTGTGTTAGATTGGCAATTTTTTGGTTCCATTAAAATGGTTCTAGCAGTAAAAGTTGTGATTGAATGTTATTGAGTTGTTGTTTGATTCTAGTTCAAAATAAGAAAAGCAAGCTATTATTTGATTAGTTGTATTGAATATTCTTTTGAACCTTAAAGGCATTGCCTTCTGTAACGACATTTGGTGCAGTAAGAGACAGAGAAGCCACATTTCATGTGGTGTATGTTTTTGAGATATTAATTGCTAAAGCCTCTTTCTTTTGGTTTGGCATAAATGTGTTCTCATCATTGTGTTTTTCAGTTCACTATATACCCATGTTGCTTGATGGAACTAAGTTTACTTAGATGAGGAACAAAGATGAACCTTGCACTTTCAAGCTTTGTCGTGGTTAATGAATTCTAAACTAGGACATCATCTTATCGTTGGATTATGCATTACAACAACATTGTAACTGACCTTCCTCTTAAAGTCAAGATTATTTGATGCTCTGTTGAATATTAAGTGAAACTATATGTTCCTATTATTTACAAAAAATCATATTATGAGGAGCAAAATGCTTGTTGTCAAGCATGATTAACATATTAGGGAGTGTGGTTGGATTTTCATTGAATAAAGTTAGGGAAATTATAGTTGTTAGTATCATTTTTTTATTGAATGTTAGTGTTATGGTTTTGAAATTTAATGTTAGGTTTATTTTTGATTGAATTAAATTTCTATTTGTAATTGAATATTTGATAGAAGTAGGTGGTTGAATAATAGTGGTTTGGTTGGATTTAGTTTAATAAATTTGGTTTCATTTTCCATTTGTTGAACTCCCATCAATTTTATATACTTCACACATATACATAATGCACACCAACACACACACAACACTCACAACTCACACTCAGCCTGCACACACAGCCCATACATCACACCCACTTAACAAACACACACCGCCCACCATATGTTTGATAGAAGTGAGAATTAGACGTGAAATATTTATTAAGATAGAATTAGGCTTTCAGTTTAGTATGTGTCCGAATTCAATATTTGATTATTTTGCGTTCAAATTCAATATTTAATTTTTTTTAGTTGCATTATGCCTTCAGGCACGGGTTACCTCTAGTATTTAAATAATAGAGTTTAAGTGAGTTAGATATTTAACAAAATATTTATTTTATTTCATATAAATTTACTCGGTTGTCTTCCGAATAGGATATAATTTGTATATCTAGTCCTTTCCCTTATTTGAATAATTTATACATTTTTGTGGGACTCATAGATAAGAGAAATGTAATTTGCTTTATTTTCATTCTATTCAATTCACCACTATATTTGATTTATAAATTAGTCTCCAACCTATTCCAAACAAAAACTGTCATTTCTATTTTTTTACTAACTCATTCAAATATAAAATAAATATTTTTAAATATACTGTAATCATAAAAAACAAGGGCGTGTTACACAGTTACAATAAGCAAGAGAAGATAAGAGAACAACGATTTATTTGAGGTGGTGACAGATGGTATGGAGATTTTTTATTCAATTTTTACTTATCAAATGTGAGGTATACGGGTCTCATGTACTTTTTTATCTTATCATATTATAATTACCCACCTTCAACCCACAAACAACGATATGTAATTCATTGGTTATAGGTTAACCCATGCCAAGTTCAAGGTGGACCAATAACTTCCAAATGAGTAATGCTAGATGGACTTAAAAATTAAACTTAAAATTTAGACTTGATAATCTCAATAATTGAATAGGTAGTGGGTCCCAATAAATGTTGAGACCCACAGTGAAATCAATGGTTGAGGTTATCAAATTTAATTTTTAAATTTACTTTTTAAGTTCATGTAGCATTACTCCTTCCAAAATATTAGACGTAGACAATAGTAGTTGGAAGAAAACAACTCATACCAACCCTTTGTGATTGTTGTTGCAATTATTGGCTGCTTGAACATTTAAATCAATTAGCCATTGAGGCAGCTCCATTGAAAAAGGTGCATTGCTGAGTTTAAGGTACAGGATGTTTGTGTCTCCACTTGAATTACATGTGCCAATCAGGTTTTAGTTGTTAAGTTTTCGTTCCCTTCTGGAAAATGTGTTTACAGAGATAAAATTAGAAATTTCGTAGATAAGTAGCCATGACCATGACCTAGGCGTTGGATTTGTTTCAATTGACTATCAAACCAACTCAACCAACAAGATATATAATTTTTTTTTTTTCGAAAATCCAATATTAATACACATGGACAATTTTATTGATATAATATCATCTCCAATGTAAAAAAATCAATATATATATATTTTTTTTCATCCACAATACAAATACAAGCATGATAAACATGAGATAATATCTAATTTAGTTATATAATTAAATTTTTATGTATTTTATCAAATGTTTTGACGAAAACTTTCACATTTGAACCTGTATCATATTCGTATTGTGATCGATTACAAATCTACTTTTGTTTTTGGGAAGGTGATTTGAACCCTTGACTTCAAGAAAACAAAATTTTTACAAAGTAAGAAATACTATTGGACAAAAGTCCATTGGTATTACAAATCTACTAAAACGTGGATAACCGCATCTTTTGAAAATACTACTAATGTTACCATTTGTATACTCTATCTTGCTAATAAACCACAACACACCACATTATTTATTGCGTAAATACACTCTCATCTCTATCGATTCATCTTTGCCTTCAATTCCACTAATCCTCACCGCTCATGTGCATACACTGCAAAACTTTTATCGCCATCTCTATCAAATACCATGTCACAACGAAAAATCTCTCACATATAAACACATTGCTGCAAGTCAATCAATTTCACAGTCAAACCAAATCCATTCAACTAAAACCAATTGGACCCTTTCAATTAGACCAAAACCAATGTAATCAACCAAAATTCACCAACATCGACAAGGAAAAAATGAAAAAAAAAATCATCATTTTCATTTTGAACCATTGACGCACCATGTGAGGACCCTCGAGAAATCAAACTTCCTCTAAAGACATGGACTAAATGCCGAGCTTTTCATTGCAATTTGGGGTTGATAAGAGTGGGGCTGGGGAGGGTAGTGGGAGGGAGTTCGATAGTTCACCAAGAAAAATTTAAAGTTGGGATATTACAAAGTGGAAGGTGTTGGAAGTCCCTCTCAAAGACAAGGTAGGGGTTATATGAATGATATTCGACCCTATTATAAAGGTCTAACATACTTGTATTTTTTTATGCGTTGGTTAAACTTTATTTAAATTGAATAAACTCATAATAGTCTATGATAACAACATCTTATTTATATCTATATCAGGAGAAACATCTAAAACACATAGAAATTTTTCTAATAACTCTGCGTGAGTAATAATAAAAAGTCATACGGAGAATAACTTATTTTTTTATGAGTGAAAAATGGATGTGAAAGTTGAGTTATTATTCTTGGGGTACATCATTGGCTCATTCAAAGCTAAGATAAATTTTTATTTTTTTTATCAATAGATCCTAGGAAGATGACATGAATTCTTAGGAGGGTGGAGGGTGGTGGGAGGTTGATGGGGGTGGGGGCTGGGGTGGTGATTTTTATAGGTGATAATATTAATAGGCAAAATAATATCTTATGGGCAATTTTGTAAATGCAGTAATTTCTGTTATGAGACGAACTCTTGTAGAGATGTTGGTAAAATTTTAGAAAATATAGGAGCTGTGTTTGAATTTATATCCAATTATAGGGTTGTGCTGAGAATTTTCACACAACGATATTCTCTATCAATCATCGATGGCAAAGGCTCAATTCACTATTATCGGAACAATTTCGCAGCCCATTCTAACTCTTTAGATCTAATCGTTTGATAAGTGCGAGAAGGCCAACCATTTCCTTTGATTCTCGTCAAATTAAACCCTAAATTTCCGTTGCCCTTTCAATCGGATCTGAACTGAGAGACCAATTCAATCATGGCTTCTATGAAGTCGTCTAGGTCAAGGGCGCAATCGGGGGCCCCAGCGAAAGGCAACCCCAAGGAGACTGGCTCGAAGCTGGAGGAAAATCTCAACGTCTTCGAGTCCGATAATTTCGATGCTGACGGCTATGTACAGTCCAAATGTCATTCCCTGAACGAGAAGGTCTGTGTGGCCCTATTTTATCTTGCTGTAATGTTAATTAAATTTAATTCTGAAACTTGAATCGCATGATGTAGGTCAATCTTTTGTGTAGTGATTCATATTGATGGGCCACTAGCCCCTTCATCTGTTTTCTTGTAATCGAAAGACACCTGATAACTAATTATGATTTTTTTTCCGTTTAAAAAATTTTGATTTTGGAGATATTAGATATTTCCCTCCTAGAAAGCTTAGTTGGTTTTATAAATTTGTGCGAGTACACTTATTTTTGGACATACTGAAAAGTATGTTTTCACAATTTATTTTGCTATCCTTTGCTAGACGAAGATTAACCTACCAACTTATTGTTATTAACTATCAGGATTTCCAATTTAGAAAAGATAATATTAGAAAAACAAATGAAACTTATTGAGGGAGGCGGATAACCAACTTGGTCCCTTTATTAGTGTTTATGCAAGGTGTTATGTCCCGCACATCAAGGTTTTGGTGCTTTGTATATGTCTGGACATTAGAAAACAACCAAATTATGTGACTTTAGATACTGTGAGTGGAAAGTCCGTATGCTAACTGTACTATGATGTTGGTCGCACTTGATTGGGTGTAGGTAGTACTAATAGGGGGTCTAGATCAAGGTAATGCGGAGAATCCTAGGTAATTCAGTGATCTATTTTTGATTCCCCTCGGATAGGCCCGTATGCTAACTGTACTATGATGTTGGTCGCACTTGATTGGGTGTTGAACTTATAGTCATCCTCTCCTGTGCTAGTTGTTCAATATGACAATTTTTAAAAGAAATGCTGTGCTGATGTCATCCATTGTTAAAATGGCAAAACTTCCTTGGTTGATTTTGGAGCATTTTACGAGTTCAAGCATTGGAGCTTTGTCTATGATTTTGAATCAGTGCTGTATATAGTTGCGTTTTTGGCTTGCGACTGATACATATCAACTAATCTAGAAACTTCACATGCTCACTGAGTTGTGTTGAAATTGTATGGGGAATATAAAGCATCTTGCTAGTCCTGTCACGCGTAATAGAATCGAGCAGGTTTTGATTTCAGCCCAGTATTTATCATTAAATTGACTTACTAACATTTTTGCACTTGGATCATATATCTTTTGTGTGTATTTTTTTTAGAACCCCAAAGAGAAAGGGGGGGGGGGACATGAGATTAATAAGAATCTTTGGCCTTCTAACATATATTGCAAAAAGCTAGGTGTATTGCTGTCAAGAATTCTTTTGTTTTCTAATAACACCAAAAAAAAAAAACTTGTAGCAATAATAATTTTCTGTTTATATTCGCAGGAAATAAGGCATCTATGCTCATATCTTTTGGATTTGAAGAAAGCTTCTGCTGAGGAAATGCGCAGAAGTGTTTATGCTAATTATACAGCCTTTATACGGTGAGTTCTTAGTTACAGGTGCTTGGAGCATATTATCATACATACATATACTCTATATTTGATAAGTCATGACTTCAGAATAAGCAATTCAGATATAGCGTAAAAGACATGGCATAACACCATACTAGGCATCAGCAGACATCAAATCACACCCACAGATAGCTATGGAACCAACTGAACTACTTCTGCGGAGTCTGAACAATATAGTGCAAGTCATTTATACAAAGCTTCATACTTCATAGCTTCAATAAGCTCCAGCCAGCCAAGAAAGAGGCCATTTAAAACCAGATGCATAAGTCAAGCAACGCACTTAGCTTCATCATCAATCTGAAGAACTAAAGTTCTCTCTCTTACCACCATCACATTGGATGAAGATGGTTGTTAACCAATTGAGAATTTGGACATGGTCATAGTGAAGACATAAAATTTAGAATTAATAGCACTTTTGGTCCCTAAAGTGTGTATTTTTTGACAGTTTGATCCTTAAAATATCAATTTTGTCCCTAAAATATTCAATTCGTGTCAAAATAGTCTCTACATAGAAGTACTGCTAAATTTTTGATGAAATGATCACGTGTTGGGAACATGATACCGTCTGAAAGAGTGACACGTGGTTACTTCCGTCAAAAAATTTAACGAATTGTGTGATAATGGACCAAAGTGACACGAATTGAACATTTTAAATATCAAATTGACAAAATTGATACTTTAGGGATCAAACTGACAAAAAATGTAACTTTAGGGACCAAAAGTACCATTAACCCTAAAATTTATTCATCTTTTCTCTTTCTTGGTTTGCTGAATTATCTCTTTAATAGTCTGTAATCAACATTTTTTTTGGCTTTGTTTGTGGGAATTGTTTGATCTTTATCTACTTTCTTCTATTGTGTTCTTGATCCATATCTGCCTTTTTTTTCAAGAGAGAGTTTTATTTTCTTTATCGTAATCTATAAAACTTACTGGTGATTGCATGTTTAGCACATCACTTGGACTTGTAATAATCTGAATTTTTTGTTATACACAGCACAGCAAAAGAGATTTCAGATTTGGAGGGTGAGCTTTCATCAATCAGGAACCTGCTATCTACTCAAGCGACTTTAATTCATGGTTTAGCTGAGGGAGTTTACGTCGATTCCATGTCTATTGCTGTTCCTGTTGGTCCCACTGCCAATTGTTTGTGTAATGATGATGGTAGAGAACCTTCAGACCTAGAGAACTGGTTGATAGAGTTTCCTGATCTCCTTGATGTTTTGTTAGCTGAAAGGAGAGTGGATGAAGCTTTGGGAACTCTTGATGAAGGAGAACGTGTAGCTTCTGAAGCAAAAGAAACAAAAACCCTGAGTCCTACTATGCTTTTGTCACTACAGACTGCAATTATGGAACGTAGGCAAAAATTAGCTGATCAGCTTGCTGAAGCTGCTTGCCAACATTCTACACGTGGTGCTGAGCTTCGCGCAGCTATTTCCGCTCTTAAAAGGCTTGGGGATGGCCCTCGTGCTCATTGTTTACTACTCAATGCACATTTCCAAAGATATCAGTACAACATGCAAAGTCTGCGTCCATCAAGCACCTCATATGGAGGAGCATACACTGCTGCCCTCTCACAGCTGGTATTTTCTGCTGTTGCTCAAGCAGCAAGTGATTCTTTGGCCATTTTTGGTAAGGAGCCGGCTTATACATCGGAGCTGGTGATGTGGGCTACAAAGCAAACTGAGGCCTTTGCGCTTCTTGTTAAGAGACACGCTTTAGCTTCATCTGCAGCTGCTGGAGGTTTAAGAGCTGCTGCCGAATGCGTTCAAATAGCTTTAGGTCATTGTTCATTGTTGGAAGATCGTGGTTTAGCACTTTGTCCTGTGCTCCTGAAACTTTTTAGACCTAGTGTTGAACAAGCACTAGATGCTAATTTGAAGCGAATTGAAGAGAGCACTGCTGCTCTTGCTGCGGCTGATGATTGGGAACTCACCTCTCCTCCCACTGTCACACGCCAATCTGTCAGGCCTTCCAGTACGTCTCTGGGAACTACGACTGCATATCACCATAAACTTTCAAGTAGTGCTCATCGGTTCAATCTGATGGTCCAGGTAAACATTGTAGCTGCTGTGTAAATTCTAATGCCTACCAAAATATAATCTGTCTTTTGCTTACGCGCGCATATATGCATGCACAATCACTTGAGTTATTTGAACCATCTTTTATAGTTTTTGCGATGTTGGGTGCTGCCACAAGACTGTGTTGCCTTTGCTTGTTGGTAATGAGTTTTTTCTTCCGGTTAGTGAAATGGAAATATTTTGTGGAATCACAAGCTTGCCCTTACTTCCTCTTTTGATTGATATATGGTACACATGTGCTTCTTTCTCTAGTAGCATGCAAACATTGTGGAGACACTGTGTTTGACATTATGCCAGGCACCAAATGCATCAAGCCTCAAACATGCTTGAACAGTATATCAATAAAAAACAACATTCAAAATACTTGCTAATGTAACATTCAAAAGATTACTGATATATAGAAAGGGTTTTTGTAAAAATAACAAAACTTTGACATTTTTTAACAAGATTCTGTATGATTTTGCATTGTAGCAATATTAACACAGCTGACAGTGTCACTCAAAAGATTACTATTGATGTGGGACAGGAGGACTAGGATTGAGAGAATAGAAGAAGAAGAGAAGAAGTAGAGGTTTACCTCATCTTCACAAGGAATCGGTCAAGAAACATAAAATTCTCTAGAGAAACACTTTTTTATTATATCACTCTCTAATTAGTAGAGATACAACAATATTTATAGGCCAAGTATCCTACTAAAATAAAAAATACTTTCGTAATAAAATTTTAAAATAGTTTCATAACCAAACTCTCAAACCTCTATCCTACTAAAACTGAATAATAATTTCCTAGTCAAACTCTAACTCTAATTAATACTCCTAGTCAAATAAATATTTCCTAACTAATATAATAATACTAAAACAAATAATAAAATTCAAATTTTCAATTTAAGATCATTCAGACCTTTTTTGATCACTATTAGACATATAGAAAGGGTTTTTTTGTAAAATCATCACAACTTTGACCTTTTTTTCAACCTAGAAGAAGTGCGATGAGAGTTTCGACCGAATAAGATGAAGCCCCTTTTCTTCCCCCTGCTGGCCTCTCAGAAATTGGCATCATTTCATTTAAGGGTGAAAGGTGCTCATGGATGGCACGAAAATCACCCAAGACGTTGATAGATCATGATTTGATTCATACAACCAAATCCAAAACTGTTAGGTCGTAAGGCTTGCTAATTTAACTTTGCTTGTTTCAGATTCCAGCCGCTTCCATTTGTCCCCTTTATGTAATTGTTTGCTATTTTTGCAGTGTGCTCATTTATGTGGCCTATCCCTCTTGAACTGAGCAATATCTTGTTTCACTTTGTTGTTTATTTGACCTTAAAAGACTTGTATAGTCCAAGGATATGCTCCTTATTCAGGCATCTCGGTTGCTGAGCTATATTCCTGAGTATTTTTTGCTCCCTATCTTGGCATACTTGTTGAGTACTCTTCTGATATCCAGTTTAGGTTAACAATTATGTTTAATACACAAAATTTCTGTGTTCATAGTTGGTTGCTTTCTTTTTATGGATTGTTTACGTGGTAGATGAAGGGATTCCGCGCCTTGTAGTAGCCCCACCTTTAACACTAGGAGAACTTAAATTGCACCTAGATCTTTTGGTTTTTGGCATGTTACTTTTTCTCTGAGCATCTCAGTTTTACCATCTCGAAAGTCAATTTCTAATTTTAGAGTGGTCAATTGTATCTGCTATATGATTACTGTTTTACATTGGTGAGCTACCAGTCTGAATCATATTGCTTTATATTCCAATTCCTTGCAGGATTTCTTCGAGGATGTGGGGCCACTTCTAAGTATGCAGTTGGGAGGTAAAACATTAGAAGGTTTGTTCCAGGTGTTTAACTCATACATTAACATGCTTATCAAAGCATTACCGGGTTCAATGGAAGAAGAAGCAAACTTTGAAGGTTCTGGAAATAAAATTGTTCGAATGGCTGAGACTGAAGCCCAGCAAATTGCATTGCTTGCAAATGCGTCCTTATTAGCAGACGAACTGTTACCTCGTCCAGCTATGAAGCTCGCGCTGCTGAATCCGGCTAACTACAAAGATGATGCTCGGAAAAGACCTTCAGATAGGCAAAACCGTCATCCAGAGCAAAGGGAATGGAAGAGACGTCTCCTGAGCTCAGTCGATAGATTAAAAGATAGTTTTTGTCGACAACATGCTCTAGATCTTATTTTTACAGAGGATGGTGATAGCCATCTTAGTGCAGAAATGTACATAAACATGGATGGAAATGTGGATGAAGTTGAATGGTTTCCCTCTTCAATATTCCAGGTACTTCTTAGGGGTTGATGTCAAAATGTGGTTTTATCTCAACGTTATTAAAATGTTTCCTTTTAGTTTGTTAAAATCACATTTGGTAATCTATATGTCTTTTAGGATGTTGTGTACATTTCTTTATATTTGTGAGCATCTTTTCATACCTAGAAGATTGTGAATAGAGTAATGTTTATAATTGAATGTTGTTTCGGAGTTCTTCAATTAGACAATTTGAGTACTCGATACCCCTACTCTTGGTTGATTCAATTTTTCTGTTCTGTTGATTTGACCACAATTACTTCACTATGAATAATTGTTTCGTTCCATTTAGGTGAACATGTCACTTTAGATTCCATTCTAACTATCATTATAGGACCTAGATGCTCATTGCATTGTTATGTAATAAAGGATTGTATGCTTATGCTCGCTTTCAAAATCTTGTTCCTATATCAACTCATCTTATTTCATGCTCATATTCATTCTATTTCTTAATTTGACCGATATAGTCATGTTGTTTTAATGTATTTTTTTTTTTTTAACCCAAATCAGGTAACCTAGATATTTATTATTAGTAGAGATATGTAAAGGTTCAGGCAACTGAGAAATAACACATTCAAAAATTAAGTTTGACAGGAGTGGGAATGTTAATACCTAATATTGATATGTGGTAAAACTAGAAAGGATAGAATTAGGAACAAATATATTTGTGAAAAAGTGGAAGTAGCACATATAGAAGATAAATTAAGGAAGAATCGACTTAGGTGGTTTGGAAATATCTATGGACGGTCTACTACGACACTGGTGAGAAAGAGTGATATGATAGCTATTGACGATAAGCGTAGAGGTTGAGGAAGTCTAAAATTAATTTAAATGAAATAGTAACAAAAGATATGATAACTTATGGTTTTATAGAAAACATGACTCTTACTATATATTAGAGCAGTAGAGCACAATAACAAACAAGATTCATGTAGCTGACATGGTGACACCACCGATGTTGGGACAAGGCTTTGTTGATTTGTGACCTGTCATGTTTTATAAGTAAAGGTGATTAAATCATGAACTGTTTGTGGAAAACCTCAAATTCAGGTGAATTGAAGTTTTCAGAACGATGTCTTTGTGCCATCATAGCCTCTGAGCATTATCAATGTGTGCCTTTAGTCTAATCTCTGAGGTTGATAATCCTTGCTTAGAGCAGTTTTGAAAGATGCATGCACTTGTTAGTGAATTGCAGCATGTGCCATTTGTTATGATAACCTAATCATTCGTACGAAACTAATTAATTGGATTATTCTGTTATGTAAGTGATTTCACGTTTTTCTCCTTATGGTTACATGTTTTTCATGGTTAAAATATTTACTGTAGTTAAAATATTTATTGTGGTTAAAAAGTAAGTATAATAATCATATTTAGGCTAAAAGGTTAAAGCCTTAAAGGTCAATAGATAGATTTATCGTTGTTTAAAGGTTAAAATATAAGTTGTCAGATCTAATCGACCTGTCCTGCTCTTATGCTTTATGTAAGCAAGCCACTCTGTTTTAGTAACTATAGATGTGTGAGCGGGGCTCTATATGTAGAAACATTATTCTGTTTTATGTATTGTAGAGATTTTTTTTTTAAAAACGTGGTACTAACTGCTTTGTTTATCTTGGACCCAGTGCACAAGGCTTCCACCACTGCGGGGTCTGGGGAGGGTTAGATATACGTAGCCTTACCTTTACAAGCAGAGCAGCTGTTTCCACTTTGTTTATCTTGGACCCCCCCCCCCCCCCCAAAACAACAAAACACACACACCGTCTCTCTCTCACACATACTTGTATGCACCAGTGCATGTTTGCATGTCGAAGGTTCCAATCTAATGTTAAAAATTTATTCTAGCCACTGCATTTGGGTTTAATGTGGTCGATCCAAACAGTACCTGTGACACCGAGTATGCTGTCTGTACAAGAAGACCAAATAATTACACATTTATCACTTATTGCAGAATGAGGCTGATTAGGACTGAAACTTGGCTTTTGATATATTTAAAGTGCACTGACACCATGCTCCGAGTATTTTGATTAGTTATGAATTGCACCCTTTTGCCTGTTTTGGTGGATTCTCAGTATTTTAAATTTTTATTACAGATGTCACAATTTATATGGATCATGTTTGCCCTTGAGGTGGACGAATGGTTCTCTTGGCATCTTGGCTTTTGTATGCATGCATCGTATGAACTATGATTCAACAATTAGATTTTAAGTAGTGGGTACACAACTATTAGTCTTTTCCTAGTTCAGAAAAATGTGTGGTTGATTGACTTTGAACTTAATGTTTTCATATTCGTCATACCCTTTAAATTGTGTCTTTCATTGATATCCGGAATAGGTGTGCCTGATGCACAGGATCTGTTGTATGTTTCACTAGACGAATGTATCTTTTCTTTATCTTATCCTTATATTTCTTCTTTTATTTGTTGCTGTTTGGTAGAGGTGCTTTGTTTTTGGGAGTTTTATTTTGGCCCTAACCCATCAGGGTAGTCAGATGGGAAGTATTCAGAGGTTAATACAGCAGGTTCCTAAATACAAGTCTCCCAAGAGAACTTTAGTTTGCATGCGTCGAGAGCGGCGTGTTACAGACGGTTCTTGATCAACTAAACGATGACTTGTGCTGCTGAATCCAAGTAGTGGAATAAAGACTTTCGATTGCAAACTGGTTAAGATGCGAGACCAACTTCTTATGCTTGTTACTTTGTTTTAATGAGGGATTTTTCTTATAAAAAACTAGTGCACATTTTGCATTTTTCTTGTTACTCTTAATTGCAAACTCTTACTTTTCATTGTTGTTTCTCTTTTTATTCAGGACCTCTATACAAAACTTAATAGGATGGCTACCATAGCAGCAGATATGTTTGTTGGCAGGGAAAGGTTTGCTACATTGTTATTGATGAGGCTTACAGAAACTGTCATCTTATGGCTTTCAGAAGACCAAAGTTTTTGGGATGATATCGAAGAAGGACCAAGGCCATTAGGTCCTCTTGGTATTCAACAGGTTTATAAAGTTGACACCTATGTATTTGCATTTGTTTTGTTCTGCCCAGGTTTAAAATTTGAGCATTTTGTTTTTTTTCTCTCTTGAAGGTTAGCATCTTGATTTACTTGTTGAACATTGTGCAGTTCTATTTGGATATGAAGTTTGTAATCTGCTTTGCCTCCCAAGGGCGTTACTTATCTCGCAATTTGCATCGAGTTGTTAATGAGATCATATCTAAAGTGGTGGCTGCTTTTGCTGCAACTGGGATGGATCCATACAGGTATGCCACCATAATTTAGAGCATCAAGTCTGTGAATTTTCAATTTGGAATTTTCAGTTATATATCAACAGATCTTAAATTTATGAATTCCCTGAGCCCCCCCCCAACCCCGGCGCGCGTGTGGGTAATGACTGCCTGATAACTGAGCATCTGGCTATGTTTGTATCCGCCTGAAAGGGGGAAAAAAATTCTTTCGACTTTTAGAGTAAATAATTAGTAAGCTCTACTTACATATTTGTGTTTTGGTATGTGTAAAATTTGAGCTTCCTTTAGGCCGACTCCTAATGTTGTGCAGCATACTTCCGGAAGATGAATGGTTCACTGACATTTGCCAAGAAGCAATGGAAAGGCTGAGCGGTAAGCCAAAAGTTGCTAATGGGGACCGGGATCTGAGCAGCCCAACTGCATCGATCTCGGCACAATCAATATCATCCATAAAATCTCATGGGAGTTCCTAATGTGCAAATGATTAGCCTTTTGTAAATTAGATAGCAACTGAAGGCCCTTGCGAAATTGCTAGCAGTCCTTGTATTCATAGTAAGCTTTCCCTTTTTCATTTCAATTTTCGATGTTCAATCTTTTTGTTCTTTTGTTTGGTTTCTCCCTTTCTTATCATTGTATTGCAGGACACCACCATTCTGTAATTTGATGTATGCATGGCCATAAAATTAGGATTTCAAATTTTTTTATTTTTTTTTTTTCCAGTTGAGGGAGGATTTGCGTTTGTATATGTTGATTCATTATTTGATCTTGAATACAAATCTGTTCTATTCTTTGACAACCGTGGGTAAGTATTAGTTAGCCGTTTATTCATTGAAGCAATCAGACATTGCAGTTGCAGCATGTTAATTGTATAGAGGATGCGTGAAACGAGGATGCCTAAAATATATGTCTGTAATTTGAATTTGTCCAAATGTATGTGTCTATTAGTTTGTTTAATGGGTGTTTTGATGGGATGTCGGAGGAGGAAACAAGTTGTGTCTGGATATAACCTTGTTGACTCTGAAAGTCATATGGCTTTTATTTTTGCGTGTGATAGAATTCAATGAAAGAAGGAAAGGCTCTGGACCCTGGTATTAGAGAGAGGTGGCAAGGGTTCAATTACACTAGGGACTCTGGGTGACCATTGAACAAGTCTTAATAAGTCGAAAGCAAAAAATATTTTCTCATTATCCTTAAGCCATTTATTTTGAAAAGATAAAAGACCCTAACCAGTAAAATGTAACATTCCGATTTGATCAGTATCCAGGAGCAGGAGTAGGAGTAGGAGTAGGTATTCATGTAGCAAAATTAAAGACAAACAATATGAACCGAGAATAGGATGAGATATATGGACTTTGATAGCAGCAGATATCAAGCTTCTCATTTCAGAGCAGAGCGATCTCTTCCCAGATCCCTGAGGGTATGCCATGAAGCCAGCTTATGTTTTGCCAAGAAAGAGGATTTAGTTACACCCGCCTCCGCCTCGACATTGTTTATGTGATTGTGGCGAACGCTAACATATATAGAGAAGCTTACATACACGCATTGAAAGACATGTTTTGAAAAGAGTAAGCATCATCTTTCTCCAGTGGTTTCTGTAATGGCTATGGAGTCATGGATCGGAACTGCATTAGCTGTTGTGGCCAGCTCGTCATTTGGTTTAGCGATCTTCTTTTTGGAAACATTAGGTGAGTTCTCTTTTTCCGCATCAAAAATTTTGACTATTAGAATTATGGGAGGCTAATACATCCCTGTTCTCATGCAGGAAGATCAATAAGAAAATGATGAGAGCAGAAGATGAGATGATGATATGCTGGCTGGCTGGCGATGAGGAAAAGGCCCGTAAAACTTTAGAGCTTCAGGCTATACGAGCCGAGGTGACAACAGCTCCATCTTGCTCTAGACAGTCAGCTTCATCTCCGAACCATTCTTGCGTAAATCTTGCCATTTTATCTCCCTCTCTCACGTTCAAGCTTGCTCTTGAAACGTCACATATTGGGGAAATGCTTGCATCAACGGCAAGGAACCGATTGGCTTTTGATTTAATGATATTTTTTATTTTATGAAAATTTTGACTTATTGAGATCATGAGTTCAAATCTCCTCCCTGCACCAAAAAAAAAAAACAAGGAGAAAAAATATATTTATTGGGTTTGCAATTGTTAGCTGTTAAGTACAGATGTATATCTCCGCAAACATGCAGATCATATCAATGATGGAGGGATTGAAGTGAAAGGAGAGAAAGAGAGATGGCTTACAAATCCAAAGCCTGCAGTCTTGTAGGTGGGGTGGGACCAACCATGGTGTACTTTCTACAATATCTTGCAAGGAAGAACTTGATATAAGGGAACTCGTCAACAATTGCAGCAACGCCTCCAATCCATTTCTACTGCCACTGGTGAGGGCTTCATCGTACTGTTCAGGTGTGCTCTACGTACATAATGAACTTGGACTTGTCCAACTCTTTCTCTCTCAAACGTATTCCCAACAAACGTATTCCCCATTCTGAATCAGATCGTTGATATCAGTGATCGTCGGTTGAAGCTTTTGGACTGTTAACATCGACGTCAAGCTGGCGGTGTAACACGATGTTAGCACCAGCACCACGAACACCCAAACAATCACCACGAATCTTGATATGTTGCTTATTAACTTCTCTTCTGCCTGCGAGTGCGAAATATCAAGAACAAAAAAAGTGTCTTTCATTACACTTATATTGCCTGTGGAGGGAATACTCACTGGGTTAAAACAAGCGTCGTGACAAGGAGAACCGCAATATCATTCCAACTTGTTTGCAAGGTGAGATTTATGCGATATTTGAGCGAATAGCTGAGAAAATTCTTAATTAGTGTATAATCTAGTGAGGTTTGACATTGAGACAAATAATTAATAGCTGCAGGGGTGATTATTAGATGAAATAGTGACTTGGTGGAGTTGATTCACACTAAACACAAGTTTATATGGGAATATAATAAGTGTATACGTTCATTTGAGTTTTATATTTTGCTTTGACATGCTTATGGAAACGTTTGCAGTTTAGAGTTTTTATATTGTGATAGCAATTTGTGTTATGAAATTATTATTCAAATATTTCATGGTAAGGTGATGTTTGTGGGTATTGTCTCTGAAAACCCTCACAAGACTATACTCGTCCACGATGGATAACCTAGTAGTTGTAGAAAAAATAGGTTTTAAACAAGTTTATTTGAGTAATTTGAGGCTTAAATAAAGAGTAATGTTATTAGGACCTAATTTACTGGCATAATTTGTTGATTTAATTAACTGTGACCTTTGAATTGACTATAGATTATATCAAACATTGGAACTTGGTGTTGATCCAATGATTCCTATGAAACCACATTATTATGTTAGTAAATTAGATCAGATTTTTTGGTTTCAATAATATTACTCTTAAATAAAAGTGGGACCCACACTTCATAATTAGTGGGATCAAGTTTAAACGCATTCTCCTATGTGAGAAGATTAACGTGGTATATTTATTTATTCAAAATCATTAATATTTGAATGAGAATGTCTCAAAGTGATATATTTGAAGTGATAACCTAAACTAAGATTGGTGTAGTAAAATAAAGTTTGTCTCATATTGGAAGAGACCAACACTTTGGTGAGTTAATATATTCTTAATTGGCTTCTTGGCTTTAGACCCCAAGGAGTATCACACTTTTGTGAGCGGAACGAGCGCCTACACTGCCTTGCTTATCACACGTGCGCATCGTTCGACCCGGTCTCGGGCCAAAAAATTATAATTTATTTGGAGCGGTGCGGATCATGGGTCAAATCAATCAGATCCAAATGCGGATCAGAATTAAAAATCCTAACTGAAATTTAAATTCAACAGAATTTTTAAAATTGTTCTCTGTTACGGTTTGAATTTGGTGCCAAAAGGGGTTTAGGTTCATTCCATGGGTCTATTTCTAGAGAGACTGTTTATCTAGGAGAGGCCTCTAGCCTATTTAGATTAAAGAGTTTGTCTCTTCAATCTGAACAGTGGTAACCCATGCCTTTTCAGACAATCTGAACAACCACCAATGGTCTATAAGTAGATTGTCCCTTTGCCATTTCATTCCATCTCATTCTGGATTCCAATTTCAGAATTTTTCTCTCTTTTTGCATATTGTTACGTTTTTCTTTTGGTTGGTTCAAGTATAAACATAAGTTGTGTTCGCTAGAATCTTGAAGATTGAAGTACTGTTTCGTCAAAAAGGAAAATCCGTTCTATATTGGGAGACATTTGCTCATTCACCTTGAGCACCGAGAGGGAGCGAATATATCTTAAGGAGATTGTGTTTCACAAAGTCGGATTGAAATTCTGGTTTGTTCATATTTATTGTTCGTGCTGATCTGCATCCCTATAAGTGCACTGTTTTTACTATAGTCTGTCTAAATTAGTGCATGGTTTAGGATTTATATAGTTTAATATAATATAATTATATACACATTTTATATTATAGTAGTTTAAATGCTTGTTGCATATATTAAATGCAATAGCGAGTCATACGAAAATGGATGTATTTTTATTTTATTTTATTTTTGTCTAACTAGGTACTAGCAATAGCTAGGTTGGGGGATGATTAGTATTGAATATTGTGTTATTTTTATATTAATGATTGACTAATTACATTGGGCATTGCGTTAAATGTGTTAAATTGATAATGTTTAGATATTATCTCTTTTTTTGTAGTGTGTTGTCCATTTTTGTTGGTGAATTGGTTGAATTAATAATATGAAGGACAAGGCACACAAATGGAGTGGATCTGAAGTATTAAAGAGCAAAAAGGAAGACTCTGCCTATTGTGTTTGGACAGTGGATCAAGTGCGTCCGTATGTGACTTCCAATAGTTGCTAAAGAAAGAGCCAAAGACACACGCCTGGATAGAAGAATGAGTGCGCTCGGATGGTCCAAAACATATGTCTGAACGCGATGAACAAAAAGCCCAAGACATTGAGGTGCGTTCAGATGGTAGGAAAGGCGCGTCTGAAGGCGATAACGACATTCAGCCAATAACCCTAATTTTTTTTTATGTTAATTAGGTTTTTTCTTCCTAAAACCTATATAAAGGGGTATAGATTTTGCCCGTATGCATTCTTTTACCACCCTTTTCTTTACCTAGTTTTTGTATTTTTATGAATAGTTAAATCCTCAACTAAACTTATGAGAGATACTTTCAAGAAAGTACAATATTTTTTTCTTGATCCAATATTTTTAATGAATGATTTATTCTTTTAATTTAATTATTGTCTTTTAGTAAAAAATTTACTCTATATAATTTTCTAATTCGATATGCCACATACATCGAATGCTTGAGATTTATTGCGAGTCAAATAATTGTTTATTCCATAATTAAATTAATTAATTATAACTTTCATAAAATAGTTGATTTATTATTTATCATAAAATAGGTTTTACCTATTGAAAAACTTGATTTATCGTAAACTCTAGGCATGATAAATGATTGTGATCTACAAGTAAATTATTATATTTATTCAAATAATTCATTGATTATAATTTTGATGTTTTCAATATTATCATCGCTACATATTGTGATTGGGATCACTCCTCAATTGATTTTCAATTGAGTTCAAAAAGTGGATCATTAATAATTATTGTGTGAAAAAAGGTATCCTTGATACTTTAGTATTTCAAATTCATATTTTTAATCAAACAACTTTTGTACTTTTGAACAAATAATTTCTCCAATCGACTTTCAAATAATTTTTCTTTTATTTTTCCTTATGTTCTAAGTTTTTCCAATTTTTTGTGCTACGATTTCGAACTTTCGAGTTATGTATTAGTTCACGACAAACTACGTTTGAGTTTGCATATTTTAAGTTGTAGTACATGCTATCTGTGAGTAATGCTATAGATCCAAAGTAGTTTATCAAAAAATTGGATTCCAAATGATGTAGTAGTGTATCCATCATATTAAAGGGCTCATTACAATAAAATAAAATGTGGGCATCCCAAATGATGTAGAATACCATTTTATTTAGAATTCACTTTTTAGTAAACAATTTGGGATCCTAGCTTGAATCGCTATTTATTTATGGGGGTTGATCCATATTATTATTATGTTCTCTATTGTACAATATGATATAACAACGATGTTGCCACTTCAAATGCATCAGCTGAATTGGTGTTAGATTTTGTTAACTTTTAATCTATAGTACTTCTTTAGGTACACTTGTGCTCCTTAATAATTAGAGGTTTTCAAATGAAGTTATTGTATTTCCAACAATTCTACTTTGTTTATATATTAGTTTATTGCCCGCACCTAAAGGCACGAATGAATAAAAAAAAATGGTCAATAATAAACATATTTTTATTCACATCTAAAATTAAATCACAAACATAGAGGAGAGAAAAAAAAAATTAAAGCATCAATTGTAGTGGAGATGAGTGGTTGTAGTGGTGGTGGGCGACAACGGTGGTGGTGGGAGACGGTGATGGTTGTGGTGTGGTGGCGACAACCGTGGTGATGGGTTTTGGTTGACGATGGTGATAATGGCAGCCATGAGTGACAGTGGTGGTGATGGGGGGTGTGGGTGGCGGTGGACAACAGTGATGATAGTTGATAGTGGTGGTGATAAGGTGACGACGATGGTGGGTTGTGGCAGTGGGCGATGACAATGGTGGTAGTAGGTGACGAAGGGTGCTTTATGGGCGACAATGTGATGGGTGGTGGCGAATGACAATGGTGGGGTAGGTGACGAAAATTGTGGGCGATGACGGATCGTGGTAGGTTGTGGTAGTAGGTGGTAGTGGGGGGGTGGTGAGTGGTGGGTGCTAAAAGTGGGTGACGGTGGTAGTGGGATGATGGTAGTAGTGGTAATAAATATAAGAATGAGATAACGATGATGGTGGGTGGTTACGATGGACGATGGTGGTAGCAATCGATGGTGGGTGGCAATTGTGGTGGTGATGGTGGTAGTGATAGGGGTGGTGGTGGTGGTAGTTATAGGGTGATGGTGGTAAGGGTGGCGATAGGGTAGTGAGGGTGGTGGCGGCAACGGCGATGGTGGTGGTAGTGGTGATGGTCGTAGGGCAGTGGTGGTGGTAAGGGTGATGGTGGGACAGTGGCGGTGATAGTGGAGATGGTGGGGGGGGAGTCGTGGAAGACAGTGATGGTGGTGGTTGTTGTGACAAAGGTGATGATAGGATGTCAGCGGTGGTGGTGGTAGGGTGGCGATAACAGTGGTGGGAGTGGTGGTAAGGTGGTTCCAAATATTACTTTTTTTTTAAAATACTTATGAAAAGTTATAAGTCATAGAACCACTTTTAAAAAGTCATCTTAAACACACCTTTTGGAGTTTATTTTTTTTATTAAATTTGGGATGTTAATATCAGTCATCGGATTAATTTTAAAGTAAAATTTAAATAGATCTCAACCGCGAAAAATAAAAATCATTTTGTTTATCTTTTGATATTTGAATTGTATTGTATTTTATTATATAAATGGTTATTGTCTGTGTGCGAAGACACAGAGTAATAAAAAAATTGTCAATTATAAACATATTTATATTCACACCCAAAATCAAAACACAAACATATAGCAGAGAGAAAGGAATTTAAACATCAGTTGGAATGGGGGTGAGCGGTGGTAGACTGGTAATGGTAGAGGACGGCAGTGGTGATGGTGGTAAACAATAATGGTTGTGGTGGGCGACGACGATCGTGGTAGTGATGGCAGTTGAGGGTGATAACGATAATAGTGGTGATGAGTTTTAGGTGACGATGGTGGTAATGGCAACTATAGGTGACGACAGTGGTGGTGGTGATGGGTGTGACTAGTGGTGGGCGATGGCGAGTGCTTATGGGTAACGGTGGTGGTGGGGATGGACGATAGTAGGTGACGGCAGTGGTGGACGATGATGGGTGCTAGAGATAGGTATGGTGGGGGTGAGTGGCGACGGCGGTGGACAACGACGAGTGGTGGTGGGTTATGGTAGTGGGTGGGAGTGGGGCAACAATAGTGGTGGTGGGTGGTGGTGATGGGCGATGGTGGTGGTAGGATAATGGTGGTAGTGGTAATCTATAATATAAAATTGGACAAACTTCAATAAACTCATCCAACGATCTCAAATAGACTTATTCAACGGTCACTAACATCCCTTTTAAAATCATTCTCATTGCACCATAACTTCAAGCACAATTTACCTCTAGTAAATATAAAAATGAGATAATGATAGTGGTGGGTGGTGGTAGTAGGTGATAATGGTAGAAATTGGTGGTGGATGACGACAATGGTAGTAGTGGTGCGTAGTGGCTACGACAGAGGTGGTTGTGGGGTGGTGGTGGTGGTGGATGTGGATGTGGCTATGGTAAGGCGGCGACAACGATGATGGTGGTGGTGGGGTGGTGGTGGTTGTGAAGTGTTTTGTAGAAAAGTGATTTTAAAGAAATAGTAGAAGTTATTTTTTTTTTACTTTTACTTACTTATTTATTTAAGTGGTAAAATTACTTTTGATTTATTTGGAAGTAATTAAAATAAAGCAATACTACATGGACTTCAAAACAAGATTTAAAAACTAGACGTGATAATTACAACCATTGATTTTACTGTGGGTCCCAACATTTATTGGGATCAATTACCTATTCAATGATTATGATTATCAAGTTTAGTTTTTAAGTTTAATTTTTAAGTTCATTTAGCATTATTCATTAAAATAAGTTGTTCAGTCTAGTTGAGGCTTTTATTAAACGTATTGAATTGATAGATCGCCACATTCTTATGAAGACGAAATTACTTGTTTTTGCTTAGGGACATGTTGTATTGCATGCTGCATCTTTAATTTGTGTTCAACCAACAGCATATCATATATATTCACTAGCCCAACTTGTTTTTAGTCAACAACCAAATCTTTATCACTTACAAATTTTTGATTGTGCTATATATGTTCCAATTTCACCACCACAACGAACCAAGGTGGTTCTACAATGTCGACTTGGTATTTATGTTGGATTTGACTCTCCTTCAATAATTAAATACCTTGAATCGTTAACTAGTGATATATTTAAATCACATTTTGTAGATTGTCATTTTGATGAGTCAATTTTTTTGCCATTAGGGGGAGACAATAAAAAGCCTGAAGAACAATGTGAACTCACTTGAAATGCTCCAACATTATCTCATTTTGATCCCCGAACAAATCAATGTGAACTTCCAGTTCAAATGATTATTCATTTGTAAGGTATTGCGAATAATTTACCTAATGCATTTACCGACATAAATAAAGTAACAAAGTCACATGTGTCAACTGTAAATGCACCAGCAAGAATTGATGTCTCTGTAAGACAATTTGATAGCACAGTTGCAAATAAGCCTAAGACACGTTTGAAGCATGGTAGACCTTACAATGCAAAAGATATTGTCCCTAAAAAAAATGGCAAGAAAGAGTAAATAAAGAAGTTAATGCTCCTGAAGAGAATAACAAACCAGAAGTTTGGGCCCTTGAAAAGAGTCATCCTACAAAATAATTACCTTATATAGAGGCTTAATCAATTCCTAAAAAATTCCAAATACCTTTGGAAGAGACTCAGGTACCTGAGAATTATGAGATCTTTATAACTATGTGCACAATGAAAAAAGATGGGATAGAAATAAAGTTATTGTGGATGACATATTTTCATTTGTTATTGGTCTTAATATTTCAATAAATGGTGTGGAGCCTGAACAAAAAACTGTCGATGAATTCCGAAATAGAAATGATTGGCCAAAATAGAAAAAAACAATTCAAAAGAGTTAAGCTCACTAATAAAACGCGGTGTATTTGGACTTGTAGTCCAAACACCACAAGGTGTTGAACTAGTTTGATATAAATGGGTGTTCATGAGAAAACGGAGTGAAAAATATAAAATTATACAATATAAGGCACGACTTGTGGCACATGGTTTCTCACAAAGACCTGGTATTGATTACGAGGAGACGTATTCTCCCGTAATGGATGCTATCACTTTCAGAGATTTGATAGGTCTTGTAGTCTCTGAAAGGCTGGATACGCGTTTAATAGACGATGTTACTGCGTATTTATTTGGCTCATTAGACAATGAGATATACATGAAAATCCCTAAAGGATTCAAAATGTCAGAAACATATAATTCACAGCCTCGAATGTGGTATTCTATTAAACTTCAACGATCGTTGTATAGATTAAAACAATCAAGGCAGATGTGGTATAATCGCCTTAGTGAATATTTCTTGAAAGAGGGATATGTCAATGATTTGAACCGTCCATGTATTTTTATTAAAAGATTTAACAATGAATTTTCTATTATTGCTATATATGTTGATGATTTAAATCTAGTAGACATCCCAAAATAACTCACAAAAGCCGCAAGCTATTTTAAATGTGAGTTTGAGGTGAAAGATCATGGACAAACAAAAATTTGTCTTGGCTTACAGATTGAATATTTATCCAATGGAGTTTTTGTGCATCAATCAACATTCATATAAAAGATCTTGAAATAATTCTACATGAATAAATCATTTCCATTGAGTTTACCAATGATCGTCAGATCATTAGATATAACGAATGATTCATTTCGCCCTCAAGAAGAAGGTGAAACACTTATTGGTCCAAAAACACCATATCTCAATGCTATTGGTGCACTAATGTATTTAACAAACTGTGCGATGTCAGACATATCATTTACAGTTAACTTACTAGCAAGGCACAACTCAACACCAACTTGAAGACATTGAATGAGATTAAGCATGTATTACGATATTTTCGTGGGACAGTGGATATGAGGTTATTTTACACGAATGACCAAAGTCCACAGCTAGTTGGATATGGAGATGCCGATTATCTTTCTAATTCACATAAGGCTCGATCATAAATTGAATATGTGTTTACTTATAGGGGTACGGCTATATCATATAAATTGGTTAAGCAAACAATGGTTACTACATCATCTAATAACTCTGAAATACTAGTCATCCATGAAACAATCGAGAATGTATTTGGTTAAGATCCACGATCCAACATATTCAAGAGGAAAGTAAATTATTTTCAATTAAAGACATGTCAATAATATTATACGAGGACAATACAGCTTGTATCACACAACTTAAGGAAAGATATATCAAGTGTGACATAATAAAACATATGTATACTACTAATAAAAGGAAGTTAAGTGAAAAACTTTTGATTACCTATTATGTCCCTATAAAAATATTAAAGGCACCTTTATCCTTATTTATTTAATTACCTAATATTAATTATATATTCAAATGACATTTCATATACTTTTATTTCCACAAAAAATATTATTCCATGTATTGCACGTGTTTTTATTTTCTAATTACATAATATGAATTATATATTCAAATGACTTTTCGTATACTTCAATTTTCACAATAATTATTGTTCCATGTATTTTACTTTTTTTATTTATTTTTCTGAGTTAACAATAAATCTATTAATCATCTTTATTTTATGAAAAATAATAGATTATCATTAATACAACTATTATGCCATCGATAACCATCATAAATTTTATTTTATCATTTATCTAATATGAATTTATGTGTAGCTTTGTAGACGATACAAATTCCTGGCAATAAATATATTAATTAATCAAATGGAAATCGATTAATTTCATCTTCTATTTTATGGCTACATGGATAACTAATAGTCAAATATTTAATCCCATGAATTTTATCATAAATTAATAAGAATACTATTCTATTCCTCTCCCATTATCTCATACTCACGTTTTTTATTTTGTTGCAGATTATTGCTCTTTTCATGTGATTTATGTTTTGTTTGGAGCTAGACTTGCATTAATATCTTGAAATTTGTCTTCTTGATTTGTTAAGTATTTTTTATTTATGAACAAGAGTGATCAATGGTGGAAGGTCACTGTGAAAATGGCACCTTAAGATTTATTTATTCTGAATTATATACATTTAATGTGTTTAATTTCCATGGTAAAAGTTCATTTTTTGTTTAGCACTGAAACTCATTTTGCGTATTTAACATTATATCTCATGGGTAGAAAAAATTACGTGATTATTCTTATGCATTGAATAATTGAAACGAGATATTCCATCATGTAGATCATGGTTCAACTAAGTTTTTTGAATTACTCTATGACATAAGGTACTAAATACTAATTTTTGACAATATACATTTTACTATTTGAATGTAGTTAATCTCATTTTGTACCCTAAAAGATTGTTTAAATCTCAATTTGTACCCTCAAATATCAAAAATCTCAATTTGTACCCTCAAAAATATAAATTTGTATCAATGTGCATCCCAAAGATAAAAAATCTCAATTTGCACCCTCAAAGATAGAAATTTGTATCAATGTGCACCTAAAATTAAATTGATAAATTATACCTAGATCCCCTCATGTTTGTCACTTAATCATTTGAACTCCTTCACATTTAGAATATTCCCCGTAGATCTCATTACGCTTGTGCATGTGTAACACATAACCACTTTTCGTTGATATCTGTTAATATAATCGTTAAAAAATATGATTTTATCCTAATAAAAAATTATAATTTCATATTACCTTTTATTTTATGGATTCGATATACTCTAAAGTTGCAAATCAAACTTACCATTTGAATGTCTAATAAAATGTATATATTTATATAAAAGGTAATATGAAAAACATTATATAAATATTTACATTTTATTAGACATTCAAATGGTAAACTAGATTTTGAGCTTTAAAATATATTGAACCCATAAAATAAATGGTAATATGAAATTATAATTTTTTATTAGGATAAAATTATATTTTTTAATGGTTATATTAATAGATGTCAATGAAAATAGGTTACATGTTATACGTGCACAAATGTCATAAAATGTAGGAGTAATATTCTAAATGTGAAGAGGTCTAAATGATTAAGTGATAAGTATGAGGGGATCTAGGTATAATTTATTAATTTAGTTTTAGGTGCATATTGATACAAATTTCTATCTTTGAGGATGCAAGTTGAGATTTTTTTATCTTTGGGGTGCACATTGATATAAATTTCTATCTTTGAGGGTGTAAATTGAGATTTTTGATCTTTGGGGGTGCATATTGATACAAATTTCTATCTTTGAGGGTGTAAATTGAGATTTTTGATATTTGATGGTGCAAATTGAGATTCGAACAATCTTTCAGGGTGCAAAATGAGATTAACCCAAAAAAATTTAACTATGTTCATTATAGATTTTTATGTGTAATTATTTTTTTAAGATGTTTATGAAGCATATATGACATTTCTTTTGAAGTGTAATTTAATATTTGTCTTTCAGTAAATAATGAAGTAATTAATGTTCACCAGTTATTTGTTTTTCCCATTGAAATATATGATAGTGAATTTTGAAGTAGACTGTCCCAAGCTTATCATAATATAAGCATCCCTCTATTTGTTATCTTTTTAGAAATGACAGATATTAAATTTAGAGTAGATTATTGAAACTCTTATTTTACATGTTAAAATGTGGCTAAATTTGTCCATGACTTAAGTTTTACTATATACTACACAAAATGTTTAAACAAACTTTACATATCTATATCTATACCACTAATAAAAGTACCCTATCATAAAAAAATTTTGATTCATTATTTTATCCTTATAAAAAATTTTAAATACCACATTATCCTTCCATAGTTAAATAGCTAAATTACCATCATATCCTTAGTGTTTAAATTTTCAAATTCCTTAACATCACTTTTAATTCTCTATTCTTTATGTATAAATATTAATATCTATGAAACATTTTAATTGACTGTGTTACCCTTAAAAATAATCATTGATTAGAATATTGACAAGTATTGTTATTTTATTCAATGAATTATAATTTGAAACATAATCAAATGAATTATTTTTTATATTTTTTTCTTGTAATTAGAATAATGAATCGTTGGGAACAGACAACATTTTTTTAATTTTATAGTATAATACGAACAATAAATATATTTTTTTATAAACTTGAGATGATATTTAATTTGGGTACACATATACCTAAAACTTTTTATAAAATTTTATATACGAAAATTATTTACATGCAATGCACCATGTATCACTAAAATTATTTTACACACACGAGCTGTAGAAGAATGGTGATGTGTGTGCACGATCTTGCACAATATAATCTCGAGAACATATTTCTTCCGTGGTGAACTCGAACCAATCAATCAAATGGTCAGCCTCGTTGTTTGGAAAGGTGTGAGGTTCGGTGGTAACCTTAAACGATAATGAGAGACCCTCGTGGATCAACGGAACGATCCAGTAAAATTGAGGAAGGTCCCTAGAACAAAGAAAGACAAGTTAGAAGGGCGTCGGAGTGTTTTTCGGCATATCATCTCCGACGATCAAGTCAATTTTTGAGAGAAAGGAAGAAGAAAACACTGAGTATATGTTTGAGCAAAGGTTTCACCTCCTTCTCTTGTCTTTTGTGAGGAGTATTTATACCTAAAATACTCATGATTGTTGTCAGTGTGATCAGTAGGTGATCATTAGATACATGCAACGTGTGCACTGATTCCTATGAGGAATGTCTTCTCTTTTAACTGCTCAAGATCCCGAGCAACCAAGGCTGTGTCATCGGCCTGCCGACTGTTCAATGAACTCCTCTTGGCAAGGATGTAATAAATGTCCAGCCTTAGAGACATTTATTACCTTTCACTTTTAAGCCTTACAGCATTAAATGTTGTTTCATCAAGGGAATGATGTAATTAAATGCTTGCTTTCCCAAGTCGTGTGTCAGCAAGGGCATCTGGTCTTTCTATCTCTGATGTGACACAATATGCCACACGTCCATTCTCCATTGGCTGTGTCCCCTGCCTTCTTGTGCTTTCTGACACCAATTGTGTAAGACGAGGTCATGATGACTAACCTAGCCTAGCCTAGGCTAGTGATCTGTACATTAGTAGCCTCTGCAGAAACAGAGAACGCCATCCTGGACGGGGGGTACATCTCGGTACCGAGGGGGGGTTTGGTACATGTAGGACCAATGTACCCTATCCGACCCCGAGGGATACGTGTCGTATGTAACGTACTGAATGTCATTGATCCCTATGAATAGTACCTCGGGGGAACAGGGACTTGTGATCTAACGAGTACGTGTCGCGTTTATAGGAAAAGAATTTAGTGACGCCGAGGACACGTGTCTTCATCTTGGAGTACTTGAAAATGTCCCATCAGGTGATATTAATGTTTAACAGATTCGTTCGACTGAAAATCTAGCAAATTTGTTTACCAGAACACTCCCACCGACTATATTCTAGAAATTAGTGAACCAAATCGAAATGCGACGTCTCAAAAATCTATAAAACTGAACAATTATCATTTTGAATGAATGCCTTCAACAGAGGGAGACCTATACTATTTTTTCCTTCGCTAAGATTGTTCATATTGTGTTTTACTTAACAAAGTTTTTAACAAGGTCGTGCTTAGAATTCTAACGATTTTATCAAAATCCAAATTTTCACTATATTGTTATGTAAATAGTCATCTAAAAGAGAGTGTTGTAAACACTATTAATATGGATGACTATTATTCATAAATAGTTGTAAATAGTATTTGGACATAATCATAAAATGCACAAATAATTATCGCATTTTATGGGTATGGAAGTCCTTCATCTTTCTACCAACAATACAAAAATACTAGGTTTTTCCAATTAATAGTCCTTTAATTTTTGAATAAAAAATACACCAAATGAAATATATATTTTTATTCTTCTCTCACTTTCAATATTGTTTTTCTGTCCCTTAATTGTTTGAACTCGTAAATTTACTTGTTTTACAATATTTTAAAAAATATATAGGCAAGACACCAACACTTTTTAGATTGCCGTGGTTATGGTAGGGAGTCTTAACGAAGTGGACACATAAATTAGAATGGAGTACAGTTAAATTTCAGAAGATGCAACGATGTCATTGAAGATAGAGTATTCTATAGGGGTGTGGATGAAGTTCACCCAAAGACCTAATTGCTCCTCTCATTCCCAATTACTACCGCCCTCTTCCCCACTCTCAGAAACCAGGGCATTCCATCCCTGTTGGCCATACAACTCCCTTCTCCTTTCATCCACTCCACTACACACCCTCTCTCGCATCTCCGTCACATTCTTATCTGTTTTCACCTGACTCGATAAAATTCTGGGTGCGAACTCAGACGAGTAGACCTGCCAAGGATAAGTGAACCAGTCTTCTTACAACTTCTCAATCTTGAAACTTGGGTGGTAGCCGAATCAAAATCTGAGGTAACTGTCTATAAAATTTCCCTTTGTTTTTTTGTTTCAAATTGGTTTGGTTAGACGTCAATTATTTTTTGCTTGTGGTTTGCTTTTTGCATAATATTGGATTATTTTTTGATGATTGGTTTTTGAGTTCTTTCCTATTTATCTTTTTAATTTTGATGAGTTGTTTTTGTTTCTCCAAAGTGCACCAATAGGATAATGAGACTTTGATGTTAATATATTTGCCATTGTTTTTTTTTTTTTTGCTGCGTGATAGAGGGCTTTATATAGAAAAACTAGTTTAAGCTTATGCTACCTTTGGGTTTTGAGGATTTAGGAAATATAAGGAATTTTACTTATTGCGTGTTATATTTTCCAGGTAGGAAATTTTTGAAATTTGACATTTTGCCTATTATATTTTCATTTTTTTTTTGGGAATACAATCCGAGTATAAATTCCATTCACCGGGCTTAATTAGCTTACCCATCAATGAAGAGTTGATTGAATGGCTTCAAAAGGTTTTGCTGTGGCATATATTTGGAATTGCCCGATACAAAATTTATTTGGTGGTTAGCTTATATATTCATATTCACTCCTTGGTTTACTCAATCTTTCCTTATTGGAATTGCTTATGTTACTTTAATTTATGTTGTTGATTGCTTTTTTCTCATATATGGCAATCCAATCATATCTTGCTTTTTTTATCATGTGGTTTTCTTTGCCAAATGTATTGATGTAAATTTTCTTTTGGTTTGTGATGGAATGAACTTTCAAATTTCAAAATTCAAATGGAGTGGTAGATTCCATGTACCATACTTCTCTATCACAGGTTGTTAACAATGATTGTTCTCGATCAGGTGGATGGATGGGTTTGGGTTGGATGGGAAAGGATATTTTTTTAGATATCCAATCCACTCCTATGCTGCGATCCAAACAAGCCCTCATCTGGTCAAACTGTGAAGAGTGGGGTTGGATTTCTGGCTCAGTTGGTAAGCCAGCCAAGAGTGAGAAGGATTTGTAGTTAATTAACGAGTTTTTTTCCAAAAAAAAGAAAGAAAGAAATTTGATTTTTTTAAACCTCCAAATGGAACACCTAGTTATGAGAAGTTTATCTTAGTACTGTAGTGGACACATTTGATTTGCAAGCACGCAGAGTCGCATAATATACTTTGTCTGCCAATACAGGTGGTACCTTCCAGAGTCCCACACGCCTTGCTCTCCATTGGCTCGGCTCTGCGCTGCTCTTCATTTCCGCAAAAACCCTAGTGTCCGTAGTGTCTCCAACTATGGGTAATCCCCCTCTCTATCCGAATTATTTTCAATATGTGTTCATCAGATTTATAGCTCTACGTTTATGCATTTTGCTGATTTATATAAATCCATTTTATTGTGCATTTGAGTTTGTGCATAGTTTTGATTGCTTGTTGTTTGGTTGCTGAGAGAACTGAATGAAAATAAATTGAACTGTAAAACTGCTATGGGATTCATATTTGATGCGTAAGTTTGATTGCATGGTGCTTTGTTGCTGAGAATTGAAAAACTGGGAAAAGAAAAGAAATTGATTGGAAAAAGCTCATAACGACCATCCATAGTGGACGTATTTGACACTTTTTGTAGTCTTATATATCTATGTTATATATACACACATATATTGAAACAAGAGCAGGGGTTTTATTTGTTAGCCATATGCGTATGTATACATCAAAACTTAGGTAATTATGGAGTTTGGTCTCTGAGTAATAATATATGTACTTATATGTATTCATGTGCATGTGTGTATTTATATACCGTACTTTTATGTCTAAGTACTGTTGTGATTGTTGGTGAATAACGTGTTGGAGTTGTTTTCAAATGATAGATATCGAGGAGGACATCCGGGCATTGCAGCTTGATTCATCTGGTATAATTATGATTCCACTATTGTGTTGTTGAATTATTAAAAATGAGGTTTTTATGAAGAATTGTTAGTTCCTTAATTTTTAATATATATGGTAGTAATAATTCACTTTTCCCTTATAATGATTATTTTAGTTTTAGAAATTAAGATATGCTAGTTTTGAGTATCTTTTTGAATTTGCTTGCGTCCTAACAGAAGATAGTGTGATGGCTAATGCACCGGATGACAACCCTGATGAAGTTGAAAAGTCTGATAATGTGAAAGAAGGTAGTTACGTCATTTCTTCTGCCTTTCTTGATTGAGTTGGCAATTGGCATAGTTTTAACAAGTCCTACGTATAACACCTTTTTTTTTTCCAGTAAAAGGGATTTGTTTTTATTCAAATCCTTGAAAGTCATGTTTCTGTTACCGGTAGAAATTAATTTTTTTTTTTACCAGTAGAAATTGAGTTGTGGTTCATTTTATCTTTTTAACTTGCGTATAATTTGATGAGTTTCTTTCATGTTTTTACGAGTTGCACTTGATTTTCCGTTATTTTCTACTCCCAACAATATTTACCGTCTTAATGATGGTGGTGAATCTCTACCTTTTCGGTCAACTTGTTTAACGGTAGATGACAGGTGATGGTGGGGCATGTTTCACCGGCTTTTGCAGCTCTTCAGGGTTTTATTCCTTAGGGGATCCCAAAAAAATTGGTAGTGTTTTGGGCACATCTTACATGTAATTATCAGCCCGAGTGGGCACTTATGTTTTTTCACATTATTTTATTCCTATAAATGTCTCTAATGCTGCTTATTGAGATTACGTGCCACTCTTAATTTTCTGAGGATTAAGAAACCTGACGGGAAAGAGAAGTCTAAGAAATGTGCTAAACTGCCTCTTTAGGCAAATCTGAATGGCTAGGCTTTCAACAGTCCTAGTATGTTTTTAGGCTTGTTGATGTTAAATATGTTGTCTTCTATTTTGGTCTGATCACATGCTAGTTATGATTGCATTAATAAGTTGCTAGGGTTCTGTTTCATCAGGTTTGGCTGCATCAGTGAGTCTGGGGAGAGAGTCAAGGGTTTTTTTTCTGAAAGGGTACATTTTGACAACACATACAACCCCCATGCCTTGGAGATAGGCAGGAACATCTCTTTCTGCCAGAATCCTTTTGTGAGCAATGCTTGATAGGAAAGAGGCAAATATAGTATTTAAAAAGGATATAAAGGTGTGGGAAATTCAAGGTCTGAGTGTCTCTCTGCGTATTTATGGACAGTTGGACATTTTCATGCACCTTTCTCTCCATATGCATGACACTATAGGTGTAGAAGAAACAAACCCTATCACTCCAACGTCACCTCACTACACAATTATCCCTTGTTGTCCCCATTCACTACTAGGCAAACAACATCATTAACCATTCATATGTAATTTTTATTGAGGAGAATGTCTAGGCATTTCTGCCTGATTCATTTGGTATATCTATCTTCTATACTATTGAGAGGAGGGTTTGGTGTCCACTCCTAAATTGTCCATAGTATATCCTCCATTTCTTTCCAAATAACCGATAACTCACTCTTTAACTCCATTCAATCTCCTCTATTCATAAAATGTCAATATTACCCTTTATTTCTTCCAAATAACTACCCAACACCATTTTTAATCTTATTCAACTGTCTATTTATTTTTTCACTTGGGTGTGCAGGACGTCTAGTTTATTATTTATTGCTTGCATTATACGGTTGTGGTCCTTATTATCATTAGGACTCTTACTGAAGTAATATTCATGTCTGATTGAAAGTTGTCAAAATCATTATGGTTAAGAGAAGCTATTCTTGAATATCTTATTGAATTGCCGATTCAATGCTGGCAGAAGATAGTGTGATGGCTAATGCAAAAGAAGGGGAGCCTGTGGAAGTTAAGAAAACCGATACAATGGAAGAAGGTAGGTAGTACCCCTGACAATGTGCACAAGACGTAATTGTCGTTGAACTTTTTCACAATGGATTTTTTGGCTTGCTCATGTCTCTGTTTTTTACATGATGGAGTTGACATAGAGCTAATACTGCATGCAGTTATAAGGCTGTTGCCATTTTTTCAGCTCAACCTTTTTGTTTCTTGTAAGCACTTTTTAGTTGTCCTTGAGACTTGAATGTATGTTTCTCGACACTCACAAGTTTGTTTTGTGGATATCTAACCAATGCCAACACCAGAAGGCTCCAAATTTTTTGCGGTATATATGCTTGTTGAGACACTGCATAGAAACTTTTGTCAGATTATAAACAGTATCATGCGCAGGGTGTTTTTTCTGTGTTCATTTCAGGTTTGAAGGACGAGGCACATGCAAATTATAAGGCAGTGGATGTGGAACCAAAAAGGTCATTGAAGGTCTGTTGTTTCCTTATGTGTCAGTGCTCCTTTCTTGTTCTTTTTTATGGGGGGGGGGGGGGTTGGGCTTTTTTGGAGTATGTATATCAGCATGAATTTGAGAGGCAATTTTTTGGTATTGCAAATGAGATTTATGAGCAGGTTCCATTTTACTGTACAGTAATAATATCTTGCACTTATATCATACAGAAGATGCTGAAGAAGAGGTGGAAGATAACAAGAAGCGACACTTAAATGTTGTATTCATTGGTCATGTGGGTATGTTGATCTTCCCTAGAGTTATGATCGTATTTCTATTTTAGTGTGATGTTGATTATCCGAGAAATATTGACTATTTTGACGTGTCATTGATTATTTGCCTATTTTTGTTGGTTTTTGATATGAGATGGACTTTCTTGGCTTATGCCCTGTTGTTATTTGTGTACATGTGTATATATGTCTTGTATATCATCTTGTTCTCTTCACGTGTTCTCAATGCTCCTATTATTTTGAGTTCAGAGCCTTGTGATCATTTTTTTTAATTTTGTGGGAGTTAATATAGATTGAGCCTAGCTTAGTTTTTTATTAGAAAATGTGCAAACATTGTTCCGAATTGGACTATCTATGGTTTAGAGTGAGAGAATACTTTGGAAAAATGTTGGTTTTCAATATCTGTCAACAAAAACCATGATTCACAGGCTGCAGGGTGACACATTAGTTTGTAGCATATGATACAGCGTGCAATGGCCCCATGGGAGCCTATTTGAAGAATCGCTCATGACAGGACCAGGATCCTCTGTTCTGGTTACTTAATGGCTGTTACATTCCTGAAATTTAGAGTTATTAACACTTTTTATCGGATGAGTTTTCTCCTGTATTTGGAGGCTATGAGTTGAAATTGATAGGAAAAACTGGTTTCCATTCTTTCTGGAACTCTGGTTTGAAATGTTTAGTATTTCATGATTTTTGTCGAACATTTCTTTTACAAATCTGGAATCACAATAATGAAAATTAGTTTGCATTTATAACTAATTCTTCGGGACTTGGTCAACCATTTAGATGCAGCAAATATTGAAATCTGTGGCAGTGGAGTTCCATACTGTATCATGTTATACTAGTAACAAGGAGGCTTGCCCCTGACATCCGAAAAGTGGATGTAAATGTCACTTTGTATCAAAGTCATCTCATGTAACTTTTTTGTTGCTGTGTTCCAAAGTTCATGTCACAACGATCTATATGGAAGGGCAGTTTTGTTGATGCGTTCAAGTGAGAAAGTTCTTTTGTCATTCCCCAACCGCGGATGAGTTTGAGGCCTCAAACGCCTTGCCCTTTTTGATGACGTTTTTGATGCTCCCTCTCTCTAAGGGACAATGATGGTGGCTTTTGTTTGGTAGTAGTTGCATTATCTCTGTATAATTTGCAGTATCTTACGATACCCCAACGATACATATCTACGTTATCATTTTTTCACCATATTTCACTATACACGTTACGTATCTCATGATATGTTTTGATACGATGGAAAAATGATACCTAGAAGGTCAGGTTTTTAATTTTTCCACCACATGTCACACCACCTTTTTTACACTAAACAGTGGAACAACGTTGTTTCCTATATGCTAATTTTTTTGGGTGTGATCTCAAACAAACGAAACTTTAGATCATCTTCTTTTCCTGCAACCTTTTTTACTTCTTCCGAATCCTATTCTTTTTTCTTCTCCTTCAAATCTACAAAAATCTCGCTATGTTTTGATCTCTTTCGTGAAAACGAACGATTGTCTCTTTTTTGGTTTCTATCGCGAGAACTCGAAATGATAAGCGAATTGAAATGATCTTTATGTTACTTCTAATACTACATATTTACATATTTTTAGGTATGCGTGTGTGCATAATACATATATAAATTGAGCGCATCTTACAATACACGATACGTTACGATACACAACCTTGTTTCTATGTACTACTGTTGTTCCCAGGAGAAAGGACTTTCTCCTGAAGCAACTTGCTCCTTTACGGTTGGCTCAAGCTAGAACAGATAAGAAAAAATTAGATCTAGCCAGCTGGTTGTTTTGGGAAGCTAAACTGTGGAATTTGGCTCTAAATCTTGTGGTTTTTAAACGCCCAAATTGATTGCATTTCCATCTTTGACAAAATCTGAACTTAAACTTTGAAAACTTGTCTGAGGAATACCCCTCCAAAAGAAAAACAAGGGAAAAGGGTCAGAACCAACCTGCATATGGACAATCTTTCTGAGGTGATTTTTTCCCTTGACTTGCCTAGCACAAATTAATGTATTCGACATTTTGATTTCCCATGAAAATATAACTACTTTTACAATTGTGCTTCATTTTCTTGCCACCTGATGCGTATTTTTTGGCTCTGTTCCAAAAACATTCTCTCTCTTTCTCTCTCCACTTTATCCTGGTAATCGGTAGTGATACTTGGATTTTTATATTTCTGATGTTCAACCTGCATTTCAAGTGAATGTTTAATGAAACTGTGAACAATGAAAATTGAGGCTTTGTAACCTACTGTTTAACACAGATTCAATCTGCTTTTGTTGGTTTAGTTGATGATTTTTACAAATTACCTGGTCAATTACTTGTGTGATTCTTTCTTCTGGGTTGCAGATGCTGGCAAGTCAACAACAGGAGGGCAAATACTATTTCTCAGTGGTCGGGTTGACGATCGCACAATTCAAAAGTATGAGAAAGAAGCAAAGGATAAGAGTAGAGAGAGCTGGTGAGACCTCTTTTTGCTTCTCTCTCTGAAATGGCATGAACTTGTGCTCTATTTTTGTATTTCTTGTATGGAAGAACAGGTGAAATGCAAAAATGTTTCTCAGTCGCCCTTTTATTTAGGAGTGCTTAGTGTATCTTTTCACTTGGTCAATATCTCCAAACCATGTCCAGTCATTGCTTTGCGTTGGGAGAATGGTAGAAGTTACTATCATTGTTTATTGCACAAATGTTTTCTTGGTGTAATCTTAATCAAATGTGCCTTTTATTTTGCTATCCTCTGCAGTAACGTTAGGTCACTCGTATAGGAATAATGCAACTCAAAAAAAAAAAAAGCAAATTGGTTTAGTGATAAAGTGATCTTATTTTTGTTCAGTGATGTGATCCTTTATGAAACTTTGTTCTATGGCCATGAAATATGCAAGCTGAGAGTCAGCTTTAGGGTACCTAGAATAGTGAAAAACTTTTGGATTTATTTGATATCTCAAATTTAGTGTTTATTTCATTCTATTCATTCAGAACTTGTGCTACCACTTAGGAATGCAAAGCAAATTAGTGTATGCCCTTCCCCTGTCAAACTTCTGCCGCTTCAACATATTTTGGAGGTCCTTGGTTTCACTGACTTAGATGCAATGCCAAAGCTAATTAAACATCTCATACTTTAGAGAACAGAATTCCTGCATTGTTCCTATTTAGCATAGTTTCCGTGCACTTGGGGGATTAAAAATAAAAGAAAAGTTGTGTTTCAACTATATAATTATTTCTCTATCTTGCTGAGTTTGACAGGTGTCAAAGTTGTCACTTGTATATGTTACATTTGTTTGTTCAGTTTTCCTTCTTACTTTGGCATAGTCCTAACTACTTGTACTTTTATTTCTTTTCTCCATTAGATTTTTATTTTTATCAGCCTATTTAATTAAGGGGTGATTTGATTGAATTTTATCATGAAGGGAATTTAGGTTTAGTGGAAGAATTTACCTTATTCTTTTTGATGAGAGTGATGTAATGGAATTTTATTGATTATTCTTTGTGGAGAATTTAGGTGATGTTTAATCTATTCCTTGCGAGGATGAGGTAAATCCCTTGACTCGTCTTATCATTCTATTTTATGATTTCTTCTCCTTTCCATCCTGCATCAATTGGTGTCAGAGCCGGAGTGT